>OMKY01218524.1:0-21121 GCA_900302395.1 Bregmaceros cantori | reverse complement strand
TGTTCACGCTGTGGAACTGTGGGAACAACTTTTTTTTTTTTGTTTGGCGATTTTCTCAATTTATTTACAGTGTTAGTTTGAAAGGGGATAAAAGATCTGGGACTAGTGGACGTGCAGTATGACAGGCTTAGATAAATGCTCTTGCTGCCCCGTAGTGGGAACAACTTTTAAAGTATTTTGTCCTTTTTTTTTTTTTTTTTTTTTTTTTATAAATGTTTTTTCCAGCTGTAGCAGCAAGTACTGTTACTTTGATTAAATTCTAGTACAAGTACAACTAAACGTACCAGTCAAATAAAATACTCAAAGTAAAAGTAAAAAGTAAAGCACTTGAAATGTAATTTTAAGTAAAAAGTAAATTTTAAAAATCAGTGTTTTCTGCCTCTATTGTACAAAAGCCCACCTGTGGAATTCCCATTGTCGTTGGAACACAGCACAAAGTGTTCACTACACCCACCAGAATCTATGTCTCACCATCCAAGGGAGCAGCCCCAAATAACACTAAGAGCCTTAATAAAATACTTCCACCAACCAGAGCAAAATACAATATTTAGTTGTTTTAATGTTGAAACAGTTTTCATCTTCATGATCAAATGTATGCTGACATAACTGTAGAATATAACACAAGGTGGGTACCAGGTCGAAGTAGAAAATTAAGGTTGTGCCATCTTTTTAGTCAAGTAAAAGATTTTTTTCCTGACATGTTTGCTCCTAACTCTTAAGTACTCTCTCCTACTTCAGACCCTCTCCCCAACCATGTCCCACTTGTATAGCAGAGAGGGATAATGGATCATGCATGGCCCACCATTGCATACAATTTAAAATAACCTCATGAAGTGCATTTTAATTCAATTAATTAAATATAATTTGATAGTTGTAGTTATTAGTTCTACAACACTTTTGTAGTAGTTGATTTACAGTCACAATTTCTATTACTCCTATTCGTCTTTGGTTGTGTTATGATTTTATAATTTGTTTAATTGTATATTCTGTTGTCCTTTATCTGTTGAATGTGTGTATTATAGTGTAGAGAGAGAGAGAGAGAGAATATTATATTGTATATATATATAGATAGTATTATTATCTTTTAATTCATTGGCTACTCTCTTTTTGTTATCGTTGTTCCAAGTCGTGAGGATCGTAATGGTGACAAAGCATTTGGGGGCTCGGCTGCAGGAGAGGGGCGGGATGGAGAGGGCCGGGATGGAGACTTGTGTGGAGAGAAGCGGTACGGCGCGCGACGCAGAAGGATACATATTTCATTCGTTAATTCAAATAGATTACCTGAACGCTTCTCCTTTTTTTTTCTTTACTCAGTAACGCTTGCAATATAAATGTAGCGTACTCCGTTATTTGACGGAAATCTTACTCAAGTACAAGTAAAATTACTCTTTTTAAAAATTACTCAAAGTAGAAAGTACTCAAAAAGCTACTTAAGTACAGTAACGCGAGTAATTTACTCCGTTACTTTCCACCTCTGCAACCTTGTTTGGGTTCACGCAGCCTTATGTGCTGACAGTCAACTCGTATCAAAATGTAATCATATCCGTGCTGCCCAGTAGCTCGGTTGGCTGGAAAGCACGCATATGCCTTAATGGCGCGGTGAGTCGGTGGTTCGAATCTCGCCACCGACGTATTTCCTGCATGTCTTCCCCCCATGTTCACCTGTTTCCGCTAACCCTAATAAATAAAGCTTGGAAAAAACAGCCTGAATTGGCTGGAAAAAGCATTTTAAAAAATGTAATCATATCCACCTCATTTGGATCCATTGAGGTGCAATGGTTCATACATAAGCACCTTTTGAATCTCATTCAGTTGTGTGATATTGCTGAAAATCTATTTCATGATATGAAAATTCAACTGAGCAAAGCATAATGTTTATCAATTTATTGTGGACAGTGCATAAAAAAATGTCTTCAAGCCAGGGCTTTGAACCTATATATTTTTCCCAATCAGTTCGTTCCGAACAGAAACAGAATTATGTTGAAATTCTGTAAGAAATCAGAGCCAGCTTCACGTAGGTCTACAGATAAAAATATAACTTGCCCAGATTAACATAACACATTGTAGGACTCATCAGAGTCTTGTGAACATTTTAAGCTATAAAGATGCATATGAACTGTTAAAATTGTAGGCATCATGGGATTTTAAAAATGTGTTGAAATGAGAAAATAACTGAGCTAGCGCAGTTTGAAAGTTCCACTGGTTTGAGCGTGAGACAGTGTTCAAGCAAAATGTTACAGCACAAAAACTAAATCACATAGTGTAAGAAGCAGCAGAATTATGTTAACAGTTTGGATATCATGTGTATGTCCTGAATTTGTTGTTGCATGGTGTTTAGTCGTCTGCTTGGGACCTTAAACACTGTAAAAAAACGTTTTCATCGTTTTCCTTTCATTTTCGTATACATTTTTGTATATAAAGTCAGCTATTTTCACAGGTGGCCTACTGAACAATGGCAACTTGTTCCTTGGAAGTGTTTGTATGACAGGTGTTGTACACTGTTCTGACACCAACTTGCTGTACTGCTCTTCACCAAGCCACTCCGGCTACTCAGTTTCAGACTCTAGGGTGTCCATGATGTCCCTTGTATCAATGACTACTAGGTCATGCTGTGCTCTAGAAATGAATTTCCCATCTCTTCCAGCACTGTCACAAGTGTCTCAACCTCCTTAAAAAATACCTTTGTGGGATTCCAAAAGTATGTGTGTTTTAACATTAGACACGCTAGGACTGGCAGCCATTTTGAATTTGACCTCCCGGGCCTTAGGGGTCAAATCAGGAATACCTTCACATCTGAAAATAAACCTTATGGTATGTACCACCTGTGGTAGAAATGTCATGATTTTTTTTTCAAAAAATGCTCAGTCGTTATGCGAAGCCGTTCTACTATCATGGCAGTTCTCATTTTTGAACGTTATGCCTAACGCCCTCACCCCGTGCACAGCAGGATTGGCTGTGTTTACGCTAAGTTCAAAGGTGAAGTGACGTTGCTGTCATTGCACCATGTTCTGCTTTTTTTTAAGATGGTGAACATTTTGACAATTATACAATAGTTCAATAAGGCAGACAATTGACTGCTCACGAAATATTATAGTTATAATTCTAAATATTATCAGTAAGTTAATCGATTCATCTTTGACATCCCTACTCCTAATTTCAATCAGCCCAAAGGGGATTTCTCTGTCCTTCATTTCATGAAGGAACAAAGATTTCAAAATTGCTCTCTGCCAGTCAAAGGAAGAACAATTGTAAATGCCTGTCATTCCTCGTTAGCTGTCCTCCACATGCCTATAGGAAACCAGCTTGACAAGACGTCTGTAGCGCTGTGGTCTCCTAACGACTCGATTCTGATTGGTCGACGCTGACAATTTGAATTGAATAGGAAACTATTAATTTGGCTTTCATTGAGTGCTGATGCACCTTTTCAACGTGTTTCTTATATCTTCTTCACTTAAAGAGCTAACAGTAGAATTTGTCCCGTTTTTCATTTATGACAGGAATGAATGCAAAGTTTGGAAGAAAAAGCTGCAGTGCTCCACATTTCTCATGCAGCGACAACGTCCACAAATTTCACATGCAATTACATCCACACTCTGACTGTGTGACGCCAACAACGGCTCCGAAGTCAAGTGGGGACAAAAAGAATCCTCTGTTCATGTGAATGTACCATGAGATTATGATTCCTTCGGGAATCGATTTGATCTTTCTGACCATGCTCGAGTATACTATGCCCAACCTATATTCCATTCTAAAGTAATATCATTGTGATACTTTGTTCGATTGTGAATCAAATTCAAGTCGGGTTGGAGCTAGGAGAATTTTTAAAAACATTTATAATTTTAATTTTAATTAATTTAGTACATCTAAATACATTGAAATATCCAATCATAATTTACAACGCCAGCGGTCAAACCACAGTGACCCATCAGTTAATGCAACATCATAATTTGATTTTCAAATGTCCATTTGTTTATTTATTTTGCACAGCCATAATTCCAGAAGGGACATGTAGAAAGGACTGGTATGATTGCTAGCAATGATGACTGTTGTGTTTCTCTGCTCCCCAGCTGCCCCCCTACAGAACCTACCCACCTGCCGACTGCTTGCGGACGTACGACAACCATCACACCCGAACCCTCACCAACAAGCTAGGCACTGCTAAGAGACATGGGTACTGAGCTTCAACTGTTCATTAGGGGTACATAGATTAGTTGACGAATCATAAATATTGCTTAATAATAATAATTAATGTGCAACAAATGTAATGATCAACAGTTGCCAAGGAATTTAAATTCATAAATTTGTCGGCAGTTTTGTGCTGATGGTAGCCTCTATAGGCCCACACAAATCTGACATTAAGAATTTCTGAAAATATGAATTGGACATCATTGATGAAAAACATGACCTTGAAGAAAACCATCCACGTACGTTGTTTTGTGTCATAGTAGCAGCTGGTCGATATAGAATCTATATCACTCGATACTAGTTTCAATTTAAAAAGCAACAACATAGCTAGCATAATAATAATACATACGTTTTTATATAGCAATTTTCTAAACGCGGTAAGACGCTTTACAGGTTTAAGAAAGAAAAAGCTAAGGAACGAAGGAACAAAGATAAAACTGAAAACATAAAGCAAATAAAACAAACAAAATCTAGACGAAGCGAAGAGAGGAACGGGACTATGCAGATTAATTATTATCAAAGGCTATTTTGAACAGGTCGGTTTTTAGGTTGCTTCTAAATGATGGTATTGAGTCAGAGTTGCGGATGGCGAGTGGCAGGGAGGCTTGGGGCGGTGATGGCAAATGCTCTGTCCCCCAGGGTTTGATATTTGGCCTTGGTTATGGGGGTGAGGAGGTTGTGGTCAGCGGAGCGGAGGTGGCGGGTGGGGGAGTAGCGAAGAAAGAGGTCAGAGAGGTATGCGAGGGCAAGGTTGTGCAGGGCTTTGTAGGTGGTGAGGAACATCTTGAATTGGATGTTGTTGTATGGTTAGCCAGTGAAGTTGACGGAGATGGGTGTGATGTGTTCTCTGTATCGGGTACGGGTGAGAAGTCTGGCGGCAGAGTTTTGGACATATTAGGGACTTTAAGCGTGCACGGTTTTCATGCCGGTGACGAGGTCATATCCAAAGTAATCGCTAAGTAGGTTGCAAACAGATACGGCAGGCGCGGTCTGATCAGCTGTTTACCGCTTACAAGATTGGAGTAGAATAAAAGTGGGTCCTGTGCGCTCTCGAATTCCTTTTCAAAATGTCATTCAAGAGAGCTTGAGAGAAGTTGCTTTATGCTCTTGGAAATCAGTTCATTTCGCAGGAGGAGTTCTTGTTACTTTATAATAAAAAGTAAAAAAAAAAATCTTTGTGGGTTTGTCAAATTTTGTCTAAATACAATGTTTAGTTCTAATTAAAAGGGGGTTCGGGAATGGATCCATTAAAAAAATAAATTATTTTAAATTATAATTAAAATTTGTCCTCCACAGAAGACTCAGATGTAGTCGACAGTACAGGGAGGTTGCCTCTCTGCACTTTGTAGATCAGCCTACGATGGCAAACCAAGCCGGCAGTACGGCTCAAGTTTTGATCAGTGGAGCACCGAATGCCACCGATCAAGTTCCGGGTGCTGTTGCTGTCGTTAAAACCATGCTTGTATAAACTGTCCTGAGTTTGTGATCTCAGTTGCATGATTTCATTATCGGAGATTTCTCTTGTACTGCTTAGTTTCCCAAAGTTGAAATGTTTTCAGAATGTTTTTTACGAGGCTAGTGTTCAAAATTCTACATTAGCTGGCTTGTCAGAACTAGACATGCTGCTTGATTGGCAGGGTTCAGTCAGGCGTTAAGAGCTTGTGATGAATTCACAACAGGACAGCACACACACACACAACGACTGACATTATATTCAAGACTCAAGGTTGTTTTAAAATAAATGGAAATGAATTCAATTCAGATTTGTGAGAGGTGAAACGTTTCCCTTGCAATCTCTGCATCCCCCTCAGAGATGTTCCCCACGTGGTCTCTGCTCCCCCCCTGGTCGTCAACAGCGGCCACTCCTTCATCCCTGTCCCTGCGGCGCCTCAGGGCGTGGTGCTGCAGGGCCGGCACTTCCAGCACGCCCACACCACACCTGTTAGAAAGCCCTTTCACAGGTGAGGGAAGTTGTTTGAATGTTCTTGTTAAAAAGCCGGGAAGTTGTTTGAATGTTCCGTTAGGAAGGCTTTCCAAGGTAAGGGAAGTTGTTTTCTGCCCAACCATGAGCTCTATGAACCCCTCCAGTCAGCCTACAGATCCCACCACAGTACAGAAACTGCCCTGGTCAAAATCAACAACGATCTCCTCGCTGCAGACTCCCGGCAAGATTTCCCTCCTCATCCTTCTTGACATCTCCACTGCCTTCGATACAATCTCCCACACCATACTCCTCGAACGTCTCTCCTCATGTCTTGGCATTTTGGCCCGCTTTGTCTTGGCTTAAATCATATCTCACCAATAGATCTGTTTGTCACCATGCACAGTTCCTCCTCCACCCCTGCTTCCATCTACCACGGAGTCCCACAAAGCTACGTTCTAGGTCCCATGCTGTTTTCCATCTATCTCCTCCCCCTCTGTCACATCATTCGCCACCATGGACTCAACTTCCACTGCTATGCTGACGACACTCAACTGTATGTCCGCTCCTCGCTAATTTTCTCAAACTGAACAGCAATAAAACTGAGCTGATGAAGGTTGGCTGCCTCATCAAGCCAGCATCAGAGGCCCGCAACCTCTGCGTGATCCTCGACCCCACCCTCTCCTTCCAGTCCCACATCAACTATATTAAAAAAAAAACCGCTTTCTTCCACCTCAGGAACAAATCCCTCCATGCTCTTGCCCCCCAGTATCTGACAGACCTTCTCCATCCACACACCTCTTCCTGGAACCTGCTGTCCTCTGGTGCTGCCCTCCATGTTTTCCGTCCCCCAGAAATCATTTGGGGACAGAGCCTTTTCTGTGGCTGCCCCCGCCTTTCACCATCTCTGGGGCCTGTACCATCAAAGGAGCTTAGCTCAAATCCGGGCTTAATCCAGGCTATGGCGCCTCAAGCGGGTACCAACAACCGAGTTGGCGCCAAACACCGCTCTATCACCTCGGCAACCAATGCGCTGAGGCTAGCCTGGTTACTGGGATCAGGCTTATCTGCTACAGAGGAGACTACTTTATTCAATCTACGCCCATAAAACACTTGTCACCCAACGAAAAACATCATCACAGACTCGAACATTAACATCCATCATACTTTTATTTTTTATCCTGACGTCTGTTGCTTAAATTATGTTAATTATTATGACTCGAATAAAGATCGCAAAATGGTTACCGTTTGCTAGCAATCCAGGGTATGATTGTCTTTAAATATCTTATAAATCCCCGCTGACATTGTTCGTTCCCGGTGGCCTACCGGTTAAGGAAGTCGCCTTTTGATCCATAGGCAACCTTTTTGAATCCCGGGTCGAACAGTCTTCTTTGTATATGCAAGATGCTCTACATGGCAATTGGAATGTTAATGTTGCATTTCAAGTGTTGAATTAAGTGTCCATTCGTCGGGCATTGGGATCGAACTCGCTACTCAGGCATGCCAAAATGCGAGTCCAAACGATTTACCGCTTGGCCAACAAAGCGTTGAAGAGCACTAACAACTATATAAAACTAGTTTTGGACGAAGCGCTTATAACATTTCAAAAGATATAATTTGTAATTTTAAAAAACCCAGTGGTTTTGATTCATCAGGCAAAACAAATGAAATGCCCGCTCTATGGGCGAAATAGTGTCTGCTCGTATGACATCACATTAAAATATGTTACTGTAATTTATAATGGGAATTACTATGCCAGTCTATTATAACCCCACTCCCCCGTCCCACTTTAAGGCCGTTTTGCGACAGCGATCAGCATTTCTCTGATCGACTTCTCACGTCTAGCTGCTAAAACAGCTAAGCCTCACAGTCAGGCTGGGGCTTGACTAGGTGCCAGTCCGTCAGAGATGAGCCCTGTTGATGGTACTTGTTTTCGCGTGTACACAGGATCGTGCTTAGTCAAGCCTCACCTGCTTGAGCTAAGCTCCAATTTTTCAAGCCCGCTTGATGGTACAGGCCCCTGGACATTTTTAAAATCTGACTCAAAACTCATTTATTCTCTTTGGATTTACATAATTAGATGGTTACCTCCTGTCTTACTTTTTGTTTGTTTTCTTGTTGTTTTTGTCTTTTATCTCTGTAAAGCGACCTTGGGTTCCCTGAAAGGCGCTATATAAATTAAAGTTATTATTATTCAGTCTTTGTTAGAAAGCCCTTCGGAGGTGAGTAAAACCCTGTTTAACTTAGGGGTTCAAACTCTTGCTGCATTGTGGAAAATCCATTCCCAGTGGGCCACAATGGTTAAATCATTGCCTAATAACAAATCAATTGTTTTACTTTGGTTTAATCCCCTTTTCATATTGCTCTATGACTGTGTCTTTGGTCCGGACTGTTGGTTACCAAAATGAACCAAAGTCTCAGAAATGGCTTCTTGCACTGCAGAAATGGACATCTCTCTATAGGTCAGGGCTATTCAATTGGCAACCCACCAATCAATTCTTCTTGGCCCCCAGAGCAATCCTAAAAAAAAAAAAATTGGTGCAGTCCAGCATCTGCTCCGGCCCCTGGCCCATTGGGCTTCTGACAATGCGTCCCTCTGAGCAAAGTAGTTGAATAGCCCTGCTCTAGGTTGTCCTCAGATGAGTCTTCCTCGTTGCCTGGTCCCGATCCTCCATACATTTGGCCAGTTTGTTGGTGCTACGGACTCCCGCGTCCTTCTTGAGCATGTCCACGAATGTTGGGGTGGAGCGTCCTCTGGACCGATGCCCATGTGCTCGTTTCCTCGGCACCAGTTTGCTGGCTGGTAGCTCTTTGTGTCTTTGGCAATGTCCTGCAAGTCTCATTCTCCTTGCAGCAATCTTCTCGCTCACCCTTGGTATTCCTTCATATAGGATTCTGTTGTTAACATGTGCTCTTTTACTGGTGTTGAGCAATGCACAAAATAGACCCAATAGGAACAGAATTGCTCTTGCGACATCCAATGGACACATTTCGAACAGTAGTTTCTTTCATTTCATTATGGTCCTAATGTGGCCGACATGTTTGACAGACTTGGTTTAAATCATTCTTTCAGAAAGCTGTTGTTAGCTAGTTTTTTTAGATTGGGTCTTGCTGAGTTGCTGACAAATTGTACTCACTTTTGACTGTCTCCTCCTGCAGAAACGACTACAGCACACAAGCCTTGGTGGAAACCAAGTCCTGGGACCACATTGTCCTCACCTGCCCCGACATCCAAGGTAGTTCAGAAAGTGACTTGTCATATTTTACGGTCTCCGATTGTACCAGACTGTGTACAAACAAGGGTCACCCTCCAATAGAGATCTTGAGGTGTAGCTCGGTCAGAATCGACTTTATTCACCATCTTTGCATATACAAGCCCAAACACCAGAAAAGTTGGGATGTTGTGTAAATTGTAAATGAAAACAGTAGAGAATTATTTGCGAATCCCTTTCAACCTATATTCAATTGAATACACTGCAAAGACAAGATATTTAATGTTCAAACTTTTTTGTTTTACAAATGATAATTAACTTGGAATTTAATGCCTGCAACATGTTTAAAAAAAACAAGGGGCTGGTGGCAAAAAAGACTGCGGAAGATGAGGAATGCTCGTCAAACACTTATTTGGAACATCCCACAGGTGAACATGCTAATTGGGAACAGGTGGGTGCCTTGATTGGATATAAAAGCAGCTTCCATGAATTGCCATTCATTCACAAACAACAACTTTTCCAGTGTTTTGATTTGTAGAAGGGGCTTTGGGGCTTGCAAAATTGAATGTTATAAATATATACATTGTAAAATCAGATTTTAATGTATTTTTTAAGGATAATTGCAATAATGCAATGTTGTAATTGAGTTAGTATGACTGCATGACGAGTCCCTGGTTTTTCTGGTTGTGTGGATATTTGGATGTATTTAGATATATTTAATACAATTCATGGAATTATGCAGTTAGTTATTTATCAGTCATTCAAAATTAAAAACATTTTTTGAGTGATACAATTTTTGTAAATAAATCAATCAAATCTAAGAGTTAGAAATTGGGATTTCGTTTTAAGCAAAATTGTACTCTTTGTTCTACTGTTGGCTGGAAGGATTTCTCTTGGTTTTCTAGTAAGTATACCAAAAAACATTTTAAATCTTTTTAGCTTGATGGGTATTTTTTTAATTTGTATTTCCTGCTAGCCTCTAGTGACTATTGCGAGTGCAGGACCTGCAGTAGGAAGTAACGTGTGCGTACCTAGGAAGTGTAGCGCTGTCTCCACCTCCTTGAGGGCAGAGTGAGCATATTCTGTCATCTCTAGGGCGCCGCCTGTGCCGACCTGTTCCTCTTGCTAGCATGTGGTCATTCATTCTATACCTATCCAGGTTTTTTTTTCAGTGTGATGTATCTCTCCCTTTCTCTGTCTCTCACCCTCTGTCCATCTGCTTGTCTTCGTCTTTCCTGGTTTCTGTCGGTCTTTCTCTGTCTCTGTCCATCACTGTCTGTCTGTTTCTCTCTCTAACTCTCTCCCTCACCCTCTCTGTCTCCCCCCTTCCGCTAGGTGTGTATATATAATTGTGTGCCAGTCAGTGTGTTTCTGCATCCCTTTGTCTGTGTGGCACCCCCCTCCCCCTCTCTCCCCTGAGGAGGATGTTGACAGTTGCAGATGGCTGGTGTTGGCTTTCAGTGGGTACGCGCTGTACCTCCCAGATGAGGGGGAGAGAGCGTTTAGGCCACATTCCTGTGTGTGTGTGTGTGTGTGTGTATAGACACAGCTTCTGTCGTCTAGGATTGGAAGGTGACCTCACCTTTACATGCATTCTTATGGTCCACGGAAGCCAATAGTTTGGCTGGTTTAGTGGTTTGTCTCATAAACCTGTATAAAGGGTGACCTCGGACTAACCTGTTTTGATTGATAATTTGACTTGCACTAAATTTGATCTGTAACACGATCAACTCTTTGACTGCCACATCCATTTTGAGGCTCTGCCTGATCTTAGTTGCTGATAACGAATCGTCCATGCATCGCGCGCTGCTAGACGGTACATTGGGTCTGGGCAAATCAGGCAGGCGTCGCCTGTGTACATAGGGGCGGACCAATCAAATTATTTGATTTGAGACCTGGGCGGAGTTTCGTATGGGCGACGCGAGACGTGGCGAAGTAAGGTTGTCACGCCTCCACATCACTTGTCCCACCTACTGTCCTGTGACTGGATAGCATAATTTGGTTGACACTTTTTTTTATATAAACGTTTTTCGACCCTGGATTTACCAGATCCATCATTCTAATCGCATGCGATGCATGGACGATTCTTGGTTCTGGCTTGCCAGGCTACAAGGCTATATACACCGTGCATGTCGATGCGCGATTACGATTGACGCTGAAGACCAGACCCAGAGAAGTCATTATTATGGAACTATCCAGTGGCCACCGCGACCCGGAAGTCTGTCACGTGACCGCTGTAAGCGCCCAGCGATCCATCGGTGAGTTGGTGATTAAGTATGATTATGTTACTTCTAGGCTGCAGGAATGCACCAATAATTGAATCACTTCTTCCGTTGGTCATACATGTGGACGATGGCGGCGCGCACAATTGCTGCGGCTCAGAGCCTACACCGATCCATGCTTCGTTTGTTTACGTGTTTGTATGTGTGGATGTTTGTCTAGCGTACCTTTTTAGGTTATGCACAAAACATGATTTAGCTGACAGGATTTCCTCAAGTTGGGGTAAGTTGGCAAATACTAACGTAGCGAGGGCTACAGGGCAAAACAAATGCCGCACCTGCACAAGTCCGACCATCTGTCCCTGTCCTGATTCCGGCATGTGCACCCCTCAGGAAAACTGCCACAATACACACAAGAACTGTTAAAACATGGACTGAGGAGGCCACTCAGCAGTTGCAGGACTGTTTCGGCACGACTGATTGGGATGTGTTTGAACATCATGACCTGGACATGTTCACGCACGGCATACTGTTCTATATCAAGCATTGTACAGACACTGTTACAGTGGAGAAACTGATCCGGGTCTACCCCAACCAGAAGCCCTGGATGATTTGCGAAGTGCAGCAGCTGCTGAAGCAGATGAACACTGCCTTCAGGTCGCAGGACCGGGCTCTCTACAGCGTCTCCCGGACGAACCTGTGGAGAGGCATCTGGAAGACCAAAGTGGACTACAGGAGGAAGATCGAAGACCATCTGGACAGCAATAACAGCAGGCAGGTGTGGGGAGGTGTTCAACATCTCACCAACTGCAGGCCCACGACAGGAGGCGGAGTAGGCGATCCCTCGCTGGTGGAGGAGCTGAACACCTTCTTCGCCCCCTTTTGAAGTGGCACAACCCGAGGCAACAACACCACACACCACTGACCGCAGTAACTTCACTCTCAATGTCACCGGGCATGAGGTGAGGCGCGTGCTGCGAGTTACCAACCCGAGGAAGGCTGATGCGGATGAACTAACTGGGGTCCTTACCAGGATCCTCAGCCGATCCCTCGCACAGTCTGCTGTTCTGGCTTCAACCCCCACCAGTTTGGCTTTAGGGCAAACGGGTCCACGGAGGACGCCGTAGCCCTAGCTCTTCACGCTGCGTTGTCACATCTGGAGCAGCCTGGGAGCTATGTGTGCATGCTATTTGTGGACTACAGCTCTGCATTTAATACAATCCTCCCTGCTAGGCTGGTGGACATTCTGTTGGACATTCTGTTGGACATTCTGTTGGCCTTTCTTTCAACACCTGTATGTGGATTAAAAGCTTCCTGTCAGGCCGCTGTCGGAAGGTAAAGATGGGCAACCACACATCCACAGCCCTCTTCCTCGGCACCGGCTCTCCACAGGGCTGTGTGTTGAGTCCACTCCTCGACACTCTCTACACACATAGCAGTACTCCCCTGCACACCACAGCAACACCATGGTGAAGTTTGTAGATGACACCACAGTGGTGGTGCTTATCTCAAAGGGGGATGAATCCGCCTACAGGGATGAGGTGCAGCGACTGACATAAAGGAGTGAGGAAAACAACCTGCTCCTAAATACATCCAAAACCCAGGAACTCATCATCAGTTTTAGCCGGGTAAAACCAGTCACTCCACCACTGGTTATTAAAGGCGACTGTGTGAAGACGGTGTCCTCTGCCCGCCTCCTGGGTGTCCATATTGAGTAGGACCTCAAGTCGGGGATCAACACTACACAGACCCTTAAGGCCCAGCAGAGACTCCACTTCCTGAAGGTGCTCAGGAGGAACAACATCCGGCAGAGTCTGCTGGTGTCCTTCTACAGATGATCGATAGAGCATACTGACATATTGTATAGGCGTGTGGTTTGGGTGCTGCACGGCTGCACAGAAGGGCAAGCTGCAGAGGGTGGTGAGCACCGCACAGAAAATAATTGCCTGCCCCCTCTCCTCACTGGAGGAACTCCATGAATCCCCTGTTCTTAGCAGGGCAGAGAACATTTTAAAGGACACATCGCACCCTGGCCACTCCTTTAGAACACTTCTTTCGGGAAGAAGACTACAGTCGTTGGGACTAAGACAAATAGGCTCAGGAACAGTTTCTTTCTAACGGCAGTGCGGATTATGAACGCTGACACTCAATTTCAATTTTGTTATTGTGGTTGTTTGAACTGTGACAATGACAATAAATACTTATTCTATTCTATTTCCAACAACTCTCCAACAAAATTTCATCCAGATCCGTGCACAACTTTTTCAGTTATCCTGGCGACAAACCAACGCAACCAAAAACATAACCTGGCAGGTAATTATGTGCTGACCGGGTTAACATTAAGGGTGTTTTTCAAATGATAGCCTGGGTTAACATTAGTAATGTGTCTGCCTCAGATGACCTGAGTTAATCTTCATGTGTGTGTGTGTTCAGATGACGGGCTCAACATTAAGCGCCAGGTGCCACTGAAAAGGAAGCCGCCTCTCCTACAAGGCGACCGCTGCAGCTTCCCATCCGCCGTGTCTTCAGCTGAGGTTAGTACTTCTGACCAAGATGGCCGCCTCATCCAGCTCATGAAGGCCGGCTCATGACCAATGCTAATGGTGTTGGAACCAAGCTAGCATTCATTTGAATATACTATGTTCAATTCCAATGGACCTTTTTGAAACTGAAACATCTGATCCAGTGTTTGGTTGGAAATGATGCATTGGGAGCTCTGATTGGTTGGTAGTGTTTGTAGTGATTGATTGCAAAGCTGTACTATAAGCCGATGCAGAGCCATTATTTTACACGAGTAGTACTGCATGATTGTTCATTGCAGCCCGTCGCCCATGGAGTTCAACAGAATCACGGCACAGGTGAAGAAACTGTTCTTGTTCATTGAAGTAGATGTTCCTACTTATGAGTCGTAGTTTGGCTACTATCAAGCACGATTTAGATGCCATTGAGCTCATACACACACACACACAATTGTAATTTTTGGAATCGTACTACTAAGGCTACTTATGCACGCTGAAGGAGGAATCACTCAAGGTCTTTGTAGTCATGGCGGGCATAGGCGCCGACTTTGTGGGTACTCCGGAGCCCAGGAACACACAGGGATTGATGAGCACACACTGGGAAATAACATCAAAGACATGGCTTTAGTAACGCACATATTTTTCGGTCGCAACGCTGTAACGCACCTGACGGGCAGAGCCTCATTAGCGCGACCAAAGCCAACAGTAGACTCTCTCGCTCTCTTACACACTTTATGTCACAATGCAAACATATGTCATATTTATCTGAGATTTTGTTTTTTACCTCAACAGATGCGCTATAAATGAAAACCTTTTAATGGGAAGTATGCTACTTTAAACAATAAAAAAAAAAGTTATAAGTTGTACAAATAGGCTGAGCAGTGTTACTGAACAGGTGGGAGAGGGGGTCATTCTGGCATCTGCTCCACTCCCCGGGCCGCAGTAAGACATTGCAGATCCAAACCTATGGAATGGTAACCTTGACAGATCCAAACCCATGGAATGGTAACCTTGACAGATCCAAACCTATGGAATGGTAACCTTGACAGTGGTTTTGGGTTGGTGTCCCCAGGTACTGAGGTCCACGTCCTACGCTGTGCCTGCTTGCTTGAAGTGCAGCGGTGGCAGCCTGGACAGCGCTCCCTGCCCCGACTGTGGCAGCACGGCTGAGCAGCGCTCCATGCTCTCCTCCTGCCGACACGCACAGCCTGCCCCGCCCTCCTCGCCACGCCCAGTAGGCTTTCTCCTTGTGCATCTTTTCCTTTTCATGGTTCCTTTTATTTTGTTATCAATGGTGCTATAGACGAGTTTACGTGCGAAACACTGGGAGGAGTCATTTTGTCCCGCGCTTCTGTAGGTCCCTTCCGGAGCCTATATGTATGTATATAAAGTCTGGTGAAGGCCGCGGTACGTGGACACAAAAACACACAAAACGCACACCAATTAAAAATCCGACCACTAGATGTCGCTATGTGACCAGTTACACATCACACTCCTTGGTTCGTTAACTTTTTTGTATAAATATTGATGAAATGCAGTCAAAATCCTACTTGAAGTTACTCACAGAGTAGGCTGGCTGCTTCTACTAGTACTTTTAAAAGGAATGAGACAATGGAACGGGTTGAACTGATTATTAAATCATGCGTTTGTGGGTCACAGATCCGCACGAGAGCATTTGGGTGAGGAATAGCACACCGCAAGTTACCACCACAATTTTTAAATAACCCTGTAGGTGTGTGCTCCCACCAAATAGTCATGTTGAAAAAATAATCAAATACATGGCACATAAATGACACCGGAAATGACATTCAGACACCAAAAGTACCCCCCGAACTCGTGTATATAGCTATCATTTTGAGATTGGAAAAAAAGTTTGAAGTGCTAATCGAAAGTTAATAAATCTGATGTTACCCGGGAAATGTAAAGACTGTATGCGTTTCTTCTTCTGCGCATAATTATGAGGGTCTACGGCTCGGCCTTTATGCCTAACTATATTACCATTAATTGTCAATCTACAATACCCTAGTGATACGTAGGCAGGAGAGCCAGAACCAACGCATCGTACACGCATCGCACATCGCTAGCCGGGTTCTGGGAAAATCGGGCAATCAGGGCGGACGAATCAAATTTTCGTAATCTAAACGTGGTTGGAGTTTGATATGGGTGATGTGAGACGTGGGCGGAGTTTGATATGGTTGATGTGAGACTTGGGCGGAGTTTGCATGTCACACCTCCACACCACTTGTCCCACCTACTGCGCTATGACTGGATAACACTATTTGAGTGACTTTTTTTTTTTTTTGTTTTTTTACATGTTTTTCGACCCTGGTTTAACCAGACTCAATGATCGTTCTAATCGCATGTGATCCGTGGATGATTCGTTGGTTCTGTCTTGCCAGATAAGTGATACTGGGGTAATGGGATCATGGTCGATCTTCAACAACACATTGTTGAGTAAATGAATGAATAGAAAATTAATAATAATAATAATAATAATAATAATAATAATAATAATAATAATAAATTAAATAAATACATTTATATATATTACACGTATACGTTCATCCAGTTTCATTTGTTAGCGTTACTTTCTTACCGAAGTGATATCGTATCTATATATTTTTTCTTCATGTTGATCCTTTCCTGGCCAGGGAACAAGCGCATGGAATAGACATGCTTATTACCAAAGACACGAGCGGACATTCCAAAAAAAACAAGTAGTGAAGACCAGAGTTGGGTGTAATCTGTTATAATAACGGACGTTACACTAACGGATTACTTTGTTAGCGTCTTTGTAGTCTAACGCGTTAGTTCCCCTTGACGAGCCATCCCGTTGAAGTTACATTTTTTTCTAAAGAGGTCCATTACCTGATACTCGTTACTATGGCTATATTGCCAATTTACAAGACACCACGCTATTTACCGGATCGAAACCAAGCCGAGCAAGCATGTGCGCATCGGTGTGGTGCTCTTGTGGTGGCGGTGCTGCTGCTGTCCCGTAGGCGCACATCGGTCTGCGCACTGGTCCGGGAAAAACGCTTTGAACATGCGAAATGTACTCGCAACTTCTAGCAGTCATCAAAGTATCATTTTAAACGCTTGTCAATGCTTAAAAAACGTTGTGGTAAGTTGCCGAGCAGTGGTGTCATTGAGTGTCATTCGAGTCAGCTTTTTTTACTTGTTTCTCGTGCATCAGAACCTCAGTCCATTGGGTATCTGACAAAGTACTTGAATATCCCTGATGTAAACACTTAAGGCCCATTTATACCCTCCGTAAGTAACAGAAACGGACGCTTTCATCCTGTTCCGTAGGTAGTTTCACCCGTCAGTTTGTCCGTAGGTCGCTCGCTTAGCAATCCGTTGAGCTCCGGTCGAAACGGAGCAATGTCACAAGAAACACGTGGGGCAGTAGGGAGTCACAAGCGTTTTGCATGTTGTAACTGCCGCGACTCAGCACCGCCCTCTGGGGGATTTCTTAGGTAGCTCCGTATACGGACGCAGTGTAAACACAGATGCCGGGAGCTACGGCTGGAACGGACAGGCACATCTCATCTGTCTCCGTAGGGTATAACGGGGCCTTAAAAGCTCAAAAATGTTTTAAATCTTCACAGATGGCTAGTGTTCCAACGTTGGTGTGACGGGGTCTTTTAAACTAACATAAAAATGCTGGAGAATCGATGTTATTGAAGTATTTCCTTTTGTCTCTCACAGCACGCTCCTGCCCCCGATGACAACAAATTCTACTCTTCGCCCACCACCGGTGGGGTGTCTGCGCCCACTTCCGGTCCCATCATGCCGGTGCGCGTGGCGTCCGGACGCACCACGACGCTGACCGTGTCTGCCCCACCCCCTTCGCTGGCCGGCACCTCTGGCTGCTGCGCAGGATCTCGGCCATCAAAGAGGACGACCCCCGCCGCTCGGCACAACCAACTGAGCGACCCCAGTAAATTAATATTCTCTATTCCACAGTAATGCACAGAATTCATTTTTATACCCTTTACATCCAGGTCATATCTTGCTGTGTCTGTGTTAATGGCAGGGCTGCCATCAGTGATTAATTTGTGATCATTGCTCAATTAGTTATTTCTGTTCCTACTGGTGTTGGGAGCAACACCTTTTAAATATATTTAATTAAAATCTATTACATTTTATTTACAGGACATTGCATATTAATGAACATATTCATACAAATATGTAAACATGCCAGATTATAGCACAGAGGATAATTTCCATCTGGTGTCCTGTTCACAACGGACGGAGTGCTTACAAGTGAAGTACAGTTAAAAGCCGACATTCATTGTCCATCATACACAATAAAATGCAGAAAAGAAAAGCACGGAATGTTATACATATATTACAGGGTGAAGGTTCCTTCTATCGTTAGATCACATAATTTATCCCACAGGGTATTTTTACAACATATTTACGTTTTTTATTACTTTATTATTATGGCTCTGAGCCATACTTAAATTTGGCTCTTGAAAATGGCCAAATTAAAATTTAAGCGGAAGATGAACCCAACAATATTTATGTATCAATTATCATCGATTTCTCTTGGTTACATTTCTGTAACCATTAACCAATGGTTACAAAGAGAATCGCTGGAACTTGGGTAACGCTAATTGATTTAAAAACAGACTTTTTTAAAGTAATTTCTTTCTAGGCAAAAAATGTGCAGGACTTCAAGTACACTTTAAACATTTTTGACCGCGCTGTGAGATAACTCTGCTCTCTAATCACCCTGCCCTCTTTCCACGTGCCTCCCACCAGTCGTGCTGTCCAGCGACGAGGAGGACGAACCCGACAGCGGTAGCACTTGCAGCGTCAGCCGACTAGACAGTGTGTCGCCGCGGCCCGCAGACTCCGCCCACTCCTCGCCGGCGCCGTCGGGCGGACGCGTGGAGGCTGCCGTGAAAGGCGTCGGAGAGCCCGACGACGGGGGTAGCGGAGTCGGCGTCGGGGGTGGTGTCGCCACCACGGGGAATAACTGCAATGCAGTCAGCAGCGGCGGCGTGGCGAATAACTGCAGTGCAGTTAATAGTGACTCCTTTTCAGACAGCGCCGCCAAGATCTGTCTGTCGCAGCGCACATGGAAAGAGGTGCGATGATGACAAAGAGGTCAACACACTTTTGTCGCCTGTCGTGCAGTTCACTAGGAATGGGCTGTATTAGCAATAGCGCCTCTGACCCTTTCAGTCCAGTGGGGGCGTTTCTTTTCTAGCCTGGCGAGCCAGGACCAACGCATCGTCCGCACATCGCTAGATGGTTGCATTGTGTCTGGGAAAATCAGGCAAACCGCCGGTCCGCATCGCGTGGACATGAGTGTAGTTTGTATGGGCTGAGCTGTGACTGGATAACTGGTTAACGCTATTTGATGGACACTTTTTTTTTTTTACGTTTTTCGACGCTGGTTTTACCAGACCCAATGATCGTTCTAATCGTGTGCAATGTGTGGACGATTTGTTGGTTCTGGCTCGCCAGGCAATTTCTTTTCTGGTATTTGTAGACACCTTGCTGATTGGCTTTGGTATCTGGTAGGAATGAGACGAAACTGTAATCCCACAAACGATATGAAAGACGAAATGGTTAACTCATGAACAGTATGAAAGCTGAACAAGTTTAGCAAATATTTGTGATTTGGACGGAAATAATTTATATTTTCTTGGTTATTGCATTAATTGTATTGATTCTGCCTGATGTTCTATTCCCCCCTCCCCATTCTTAACCAGGGGTCCGAGGACCCCTAGGGGTCAGCGGAGGAATTAGTTTTAAACCGGGGTCTGCAAATGGTCTGAATGTGCTGATATATGCCTTTACCACGATACCTGGGTGCAGTAAGTGACATTTTCAAGAAATTAAACGACAGTTTCGTTGTTAAATGGCGCCAAGATTCACATTTTACCAGCAGTTTAAAGTGATGCTATGCATTCTTTCCACAGTATTCCAAATGTTACTGCCATATTGTAGATTTCCAGATAGGGAAAATTGGCTATATCATTTAAAATGAAGGTGTCCGCACGTTACTTTAACCCCGGAAAAGGCGTCCTTGGGGTGGGTAAGGTTAACCCCTGTTATATTCAATGTTATATTTAACCCATTGTATGTATATGTTGACGACTATTAACCTGGGTGCATGTGTAACAGCCTGTTAGCAGTCCTGTGGAGAACTTCAGTCCACGCAGTAAGAAGCAGAAGATGCTGCCGGAAGCCAAGTGTGCCAGCATCATCCTCCAGTGCCGCAGTGTGCGCGTTGGGACCCTCAGGCGCATGGTCACCAAGCCTGTGACGGTGAGACAACTTTCACCTCATTATGTGAATGAATTATGAAAACGTGGCACTATTTCTGCAGTGCAACCTAATTGATTATTCTAAGAAGTAGTTGGCAACAAATTGTTTAGTCGTTAAGAAATTGAATCATTGTTATCGTCTGTGCTTTATTCTGACGCTGCCCTCTATTTGTTTACACAGAGGCACAACAATATTCATTGATTTCTGAAAACGCAAAGGATTAAAAATGAAGCAAAGTAGGAAAATGGTATGGCATAGAATAATTTGTCAGTAATAATTTCCGCCTGCCATGCTCTCGCTGCGGGAGGGCGACAACTATCTGCCGCAAGCCTCCCCGCGGCTGGCCGGTGATGGTCACCACAAATTCAGACGGCATTGCAAAGGGAACCCGGCGCGTTCAGCCAGATAACGGACTGATGGAACAAGTGAGCAGCCAGGCTGCTACTTATGCGGGTGCCCTGAATGCTGTGCATTCAGCGTCTACATGGTGAAACATGGCAGGTTATTGAATAATAATAATAATAATAATAATAATAGACTGCATTGATCTGAAGTTATATTGTCATTTGTGCAAATTATTATTGAGCAGTTTGAGACATACAATTATCAGAATCAGAATACTTTATTGAACCCAATTGGGAAATGATTTATATTTATTATAATTATGATATTATGTGCAATATACACATTCCTTTATAAGAATACAAAGCGATGAATATGATTACAATATTTCTCACACACTTTTGTTGACTGTGCATGTCTGGGGAAGACTAGAGA
>OMKY01218521.1:0-12957 GCA_900302395.1 Bregmaceros cantori | reverse complement strand
GGGTGGTATTAAAAGGTCCTTTACAGAATGCCACGACACGGCGGCCTCCATATCGCTTGATTCCAAACCCGGTGATCAGGAAGACTGGCTTTGGCAACACAAAAACACTTTCCAGCGCCTTTTGCGTTTATTCAAATGAGGCCGCAATTTGCATTGTGATGCGGACAAGTCTTCCTTTTAAAGCCACAAAGAAGAGTGAAGGCAACAGAGAGAGAGAGAGAGAGGAAGAGTGAGGGAGAGGATAAAAAATGAGATCTTGAGATCAAATTGACCCGGGCAATGATGCGTCACGGAGCGCGCCGAGCAGGCTCAGACATACTTGTTGTTTCCATCAGGCTGCCGTCGGAGCGAGTGCAGCGGGGCGGCGCCGCGGCCGATTTGGGGGTGGTAGCTGGGGGTGAGACCCCCAGACAGACAGGGGGAGACAGAGAGAGAGAGACACACACTGAGAGACTAGCAATTGTGTGTGTGATTCTGAGGATAAAGATAGACAAAAAGCAAAGATGAAAATAAATAAGGAATCTGGAGGTATGCAGTCAGTGCCGAATGGTAAAGGGATATCCCCGTAATGCGCTGAAAGAATCAGAAAGCCCTAGCCTGGTGAGCCAGAACCAAAGCATCGTCTATGCATCGCACACACTAGACGGTGCATTGGGTCTGAGAAAATCAGGCAGACATTCCCTGTGTACGGGAGGATCAATCAAATTATTTGAAACGAAACGTGGGGGGAGTTTGGCATGGGTGATGCAAGACGTGGGCGGAGTTTGGTATAGACGCGAGACGTGGGTGGAGTTTGGTATAGACGACACAAGACGTGGGCGGAGTTTGGTATCAACACAAGACATGGGAAAAAGAATTTTATGAGGAACGGAAAAAGGTTTCTTCAACTGTTTCTGTACAGAAACGGAACATTATGAAATACACAAAACCGGTTAAAAACATTTTCGTTTTCGTTCTCTATATAACATATCTTATGTCTAGGAGACTAATTCCGGTTGTGCATCCATCCAACTTGTGTTGCTGTGGTTCACCCCGTGCCGTAGCCTGGGGTGAACCGCGGCGCTCATCTACCCTCGGGCAAGTCCAGCATTTCAAAACTCCAAGCAGTAAGAATCCACCAACAGACATCAGAAAACGATACTTGTCGCATGCGACCAGTGTTTTTGCCATTTGTCATCCACGTCTCTCGTTTTGATCGCTGTGTTTACATGCAATATAGAAGCTAGTGCGTCACACTATAGCTGACTACTACAATTTCACGCCTAGATATGAAAATAGCAGGTATCACGGCAGCCATCTTGGATAAGATGGGGCACCTTTTAAATAGCTGCTGTTTTTTTTGTTTGTTTGTTTTTATACTAATGCGCCGAAGGAGAAAAATAAGTCTCTAATTCCGAGCGCTGTTTACTACAATATCACGTCACACTAGCGCAACGGCGACTGTGTGTTATGCGCCTATAGCAGTAGACGAGTCTTGTGGCCGCCATCTTGGATAGGACCAATCGTGAGCGGGGCGCCTTTCAATTAAGCTACTGTCCGTAAACACGCCTACCGGCTAGCTAATTGAATGGAAAGGAAAACTAGAAAATGTCAAAACAGACTCTCCTGTCAGCCTTTTTCCACAATCCTTCCAAGAGTTTAAAATTAGCCACCACGGAGGAAACAGACAATAACAACTGTTATTGGGCATTTTTACAGCTGCATATTGGAGTAATAATAATAATTAATAATAATAATAATAGGCAGAATAAAATAATAATAATAATAATAATGATAAGAAGAAGAATATATTGTAATATTAGCTGTCATAATAATAATACTCGCGTTGGGTGATATTAGACCTAATTAAACACATTTGAGGTGTATTCCACTCCAGGGTAAGCCTATTTAAGAAACTGGCCCATATTTTTGTTCTCTTCTGAATTATTTTAATTCTCCTGTTTTTTTATATAGGTAGGCCTATATTGTTCCCTCTATTAACATAACCTACATAAAGACCTAATGCCTATGTATGGGGTTTTAAAGTAGGATGGCCAGGCGTCCGTCTTTTCAGTGCATTGTCCGGCGCAGCATTACCAGACACCTCGTTGATTAAAATGCATTAAAATGCATTAAATAGCATCTAAAAAAACTCACATTTTCTTGGGGGAGGACCCCCAAACCTCCCGTCAAAAATGGGTCCACACTATTTCACCATTGGCCCACCCTCTTTTAGATTTCTGGCCACACCACTGGTCGGGAGCATGCCAAATGACAGTTTATTTATTTTGACTATTATTGAAATTGACAACGGTGGCAAATAGTTTGGGTACTACCAATTTTTGCAGGATCAGGACTTTGTATTGGGACTCGGTATGAGTCTCGGTATCGGGGATCGGGACTCGGTACCGGGACTTAGTACCGGAGATCGGGATCGGCCGATCCTTAAAATCAAAGGATCGGATCGGGAGCAAAAAACATGATCGGTGCACCCCTAATAATAATCTCTGCTGGTTCCTCCTCTCAGTGTTGGAGAACGACATCCGGGCCAGAATAGACCACATCTTCACCAGCCTGGACCGACTGGAGATCCTCGCTAGCAAGGAGCCACCACAGCGCAGGCAGAATGCTAAGCTGTGAGTCTACTGAGCCCACTCACAACCCATTCACAACTATGGCTGTGTCTGAAATTTAGTATCACTATATGGGCTGCACACCATTTTGTATGGGTGTCCAAAAAATCCATGTACTAGATAGTGCACATATACCGTATTTTCCGCACTATAAGGCGCACCTAAGAGCCATTAATTTTCATAAAATAACAAGGTGCGCCTTATAATGCAGTGTGCCTTATATGTGGATTTTTTATGGTTATGATTACTGACCTAAAAGTTATGTATATTTACTTGTTGTGCTTATTTATGGAATTGCGCAATTTGTTGCATATAAGGCCCGTGTGCTGAGCGTGACACACACAGACACACACACACATAGAAGTATTGTGAATGTGATTTGTGGTTATATGTTCTGTTTATCTTGGTGTGCCTTATTGTCCGGTACGCCTTTTATATGTTTGTTTTTTTTTCTTCCAAAGACTGCTCGTCAAGGGTGTGCCTTATAATCCGGTTTGCCTTATAGTGTGTAAAATACAGTAGTATCCCACACTGCGAAAACTAGCGAGAATCGATGGCGACCAAGCAATGTAACCCATAATGCATTGCGAGACACATTAAAAATGACCTAAATTACAAAAAATGGCACGGTGGGAGTTGATTGCGATTAACCACAGCAAATAGTTATACTTTTGACTTTTTGTGATAATTGTTGAATTTTATGTTATAATCATTTTGGCGGTGCTGACTCGTGTCCAATCTCGTCTCTTGACTCCTCCTGCCTACCTCCTCTTGGGGAGGAGCAGCAGAGCGCGGGACGCTGTCCCTTCCCTGGCTGGTTTGTTTTTGCCCCGCTTTTTACTTTCCTTTTAGTCCGTTCTTCCCACTACCGTTTTCCCTGCCAAAAGACAATGTCTCTTCTTCCGGTAAAGGCATTCTCACATTGACAACAATTTGCCCTAATTGTACATATTTTTCAATGTTGTCTGAATTTAGATCAATTTAAGTCGTTCTACTCGCCTCTCATCTCTCACTATATGTCAATCAAAATGTAAGGCATACCTTTACTGTGAAGCCTAATGGTCACAATTTGACTATACAAAATGATGTTGAGATTAAAGCTGCATCCGATTAATTGATAATTGAAATATCCGCCAACTAATTTGATAATCGATTAATCGGCAGCGATTAATCGTTTCCTTGTTTGGCCCATTCTCCGCTCAAACTTGTTGACTATATGTTGTTCCTAATGTCAGTCTCCATTCCCAGTGCCGTGGCCCTGCCCATTCTCTTGGATACTGAATAGTCTTAAAGCCCCTCAGCAACACAAACGATAAAAAATAACAAGGTTATGTGAAAACCTAATATGCTATAGACGAGTTCGGGGGGTACTTCCAGCGTCTGAACGTCACACCCGGTGTCATTTAGTCATTAAGATGTGTTTTTGGCAATTTTTCAACATTTCTATTCGGGGAGAACACACACCTACAGCGTTATTTAAAACGGATGGGGGTAACTTCTGGGATGCTATTCAACACCCAAATGCTCTCGTGCGGAGCTGTGACCCACAAACGCATGATTTTATAATCAGTGCAACTTGTTCCATTTTCCCATTCCTTTTGGAAGAACTAGTAGAAGCAGCCAGCCTATTGGTCCCGAAGAACATGTGACCACTCAGTGAGTAACTTTAAGTCAGATTTTGACTGTATTTCAGTCAATATTTATACAAAAATATGAACTGAGCGAGTGGTGTGATGTGTAACCGGTCACAGACGACACCTAGTGGTCGGATTTTGAATTGCCGTGCGTTTTGTCTGTTTTGTGTGCTCGGGCCTCGGTCAACTACCAGAGTTGGCATTAGCATCAATAAGGCTAATAATTCATTTTTCAGATTAATAATCGTTCCAAAAATAAAAAGTGAACAGATTAATCGATAAATCATCTGTAAAAATGGGCGATTAATTGGTGATCAAAATAATCGTTAGTTGCAGGCTTGCAGCCCTGGTTGAGATATATATTGAAAATTGTTCCACCTTCATGTGGTCCTCCAGCCGAGCCGAGCAACTGAAGTACGATGTCCAGCATCTCCAGAACAGCCTGCACAACTTCCAGCAGAGACGCTACCAGAGAGAGGTGCAGGAGAGAGAGCGGGAGCAGCTCCTCACCACCACCTTCACCACCAACGTACGTCAAAGCTCCTCTGATTATAGAGCGTAGGGGATGTAATGTTTTTCATGCGCCGCCTCCGCTGCATAAGATCCTTTGTGTTCACGTGATAACTTTTGAACAGGTGCATTTGTTCTAGATTCTGTGTATTTATGCTCTAGGCTAGGTCCATGAACTTGGCTTAGATCAGATAACATGCAATGCCTTTCACGGTCATCTAGGGGGGATTGCTCTATTGTGGGCCATTTTTTGCAACTTCCTAATGTGGGCCAGTCAGTTGCCTAATGTGGGACAGTGAAATGTAGTGTTGATGTTGGACACCGTAATTTGCTTTTACCAGAGTTTCACTGACATTCATTAGTTTAGGGAGGAGCCAGAGCCACTGGAGCTTAGGTGGCCCACATTAGGGCAATCCACCCTATTTGTCACAGATCCGGTGTGTTGATGCTCTAGGGTAGGTCCATGATGGATCACATAACATGATAACATGCAACGCCGTGAGATCGCTTCATTGTGTGGGATTATATATAATTTGTGCTGCTTCATTAGCCTACAATCCAGAACCAACAGACCATGCATCGCACATAACCAGACCGTCCGGTGCGTCTGGACCAACCAGGCAGACAGTTTGTCGTCCAAATTCAGGCGGTACAATCAGTGCCTTGGGCCTTGTTCGAATCAAGACATGGGCCTCCATGCCACTTGTGATTTCATAACTTCATTTGATTGACACATTTTGTTTTGACACTTTTTTCGAGCCTGCTTAATCCAGGCTTAATGAGGGGGTGCACGATCACGTTTTTTTTTGTTCCCGATCCGATCCCGATCCTTTGATTTTAGCGATTGGCCCAATCCCTGATACCGAGTCACGATACAGAGTTCTGAGACTGAAAAAATTGGTAGTAACCAAACTATTTGTCACAATTGTAAATTGTAATAATGGTCAAAGTAAATGAACAGTCAATTGGCTCCCCAACTCATTTATCGATCCTGATCGGGACAAAATCACGAATGCCGATCCTCGGAAAAAAAGTCTGATCGGCCCCCGATCACCGATCTGAGGATCGGATCGGTGCACCTCTAATAACATATCAACTTGACTGTCCTAGGGGGACTATGGAGTAGTGTGTATGTAACCTGAAGCCTGCTGGATTTTCTGTTTAGGATGCGGATACGACCATCCCCATGGACGACACGCTCCAGATGAACTCCAACCTCCACAACGCTCACCGGGGGATGGACGACCTGTTGGGCAGCGGTTCGTCCATCCTTAGCGGACTGCGGGACCAGCGAGGCACGCTGAAGGTGGGACCAAGGACAAGTGGAAAAGCACAATTCTTCTTTTTATTCATTGGACATTTGTCCACCGTTCCTACAGATGAGCGGTGTGACTTCTACATTGATGGTCAAAATATCAATAGACTGCACCATTTTTTTTTTAATTACTTGTGCTAGGATTTTTTCAAGTCATTTTTTTCCAGTGTCAGCGCCATTTTTCCATCTTTATTGGATAGGATTAGTCGGAAATTGGGTTGCAGAGATCGGGGATAGAAATTGCAGACAAGTCGGCGAGCGTAGTCGGACTCGCGACACTGCGGACGCTGCGGTAGACACAGCGCCACTAACATGAATGGGGTCGTGTTAGGTGCGGCGTCCATAACCACTCGGCCAACGCGGACCCCATGCTAGGATTTTATAACTTTATTTGATTGACTCTTTTTTTGGACACTTTTTGTGTCCCTGCTTAATCCAGACCAAATTATTGTTCTAGTCGCTTGCAGGGGTGGAAAGAGTACTGAAAAATTAGTAAGTAGTAATGAGTAAAAGTATCTTTACTTTGCTTAAATTGTACTCGGAGTAAAAGTAAAATTACCCATCTCAACATGCACTCAAGTAAAAGTACAAAATTCATTCATTTAAAATGTAATGAGTAAAATAAGTAAGTTGTTTTTTTTAATCAATATTCAAATTACAGCTTTGTGTGATGTGCGATGCGTGGACGATGCGTTGGTTCTGGCTCGCCAGGCTGCACAGGAGTTTAACTTTCCGGCCAAATTTAAATTTTTCACCATCCACCAATATGTTTTGTAATCAGTAACGTGAAGGGACTCAAATGTAATGAGTTAAAGTACTAAGGTAAAAATGTACTTGAGTAAAAGTAAAAATTATACATTTCAAAAAATTCTCAGAAAATTACAAATTACAGTAACGTGAGTAAATGTAATTCTTTACTTTCCACCACTGGTCGCTTGTGATGCGTGGATGATTCATTTCTTCTGGCTTGCCTGGCTGCTTCTTCATGAAACGTACTACTCCACGAAAAGACATCACATCTGCGCATGCGTGCAGCTCGTGTGAAATTCACGCCTACATGCTACACTTGAGTCCACTTGAGCCATTTGGAACGGTCACTCCCATTTCCGATCGCCTCTGAACTTGCACTGTAACATCTAATAATAGAGGGTCATCGCATGCAAATTTCCCACACGCACACGCAGATGCGACATCTTTTCGTAGAGCATTATGTTTCATGAAGGCGCTGCCTGGCTAGGTAAGCTAGCCCTCGAACATGTGATGATAAACAAGTATTTCTAACACCCCTCCAGGGAACCCATAAGAAGATGCTGGACGTGGCCAACATGCTAGGCCTATCCAACACAGTGATGAGACTGATCGAGAGGAGAGCTACGCAGGACAAGATCATCATGCTGGGGGGCATGCTGCTAACCTGCCTCGTCATGTTCCTGGTCATCCGCTACCTGGGCTAACATGCTGCTAACCTGCCACAGCCCCTCAAGAGACACAAAAAGACTGAACTGGACAGCCCGCTTTATACTGCCGACATGTCGCCTGGCAAGTCGGAACCAACGAATAGTCCACGCAACGCTCGCAACGGGACGGTCCGGTGGGTCTGGACCAACCAGGCAGACAAATCCGATTGTCTTCCATGCTCGGGCAATTCAATCAACCTGCTTGAATCGAGACTTGGGCCTGTCACACCTAACACGCTATGATTTGATAACTTCATTTTATTGACACTTTTTGACTTCCTTTTCGAGTCTGCTTAATCCAGACCGAATGATTGTTCTAGTCGCGTGCGATGCATGGACAATGAATTTTGTTCCGGTTTGCCAGGCTAAGTGGCATGGAGACTGAATTTTTCTTTTTTTCTTTTTTTCATTTTCTTTTTGAAATGCAAGGACTACCAGTGGAGTCTGCTGTCCAATCTGGAGCCCTGTGGAGTAAGAACATATGGCTTTACTGCAGTGGAGTTCGAAGCTGCACATCATCTAATCATGTTGACGCAGCCGCCGGTCGCAGAATGACTTGGGAGTCAAGTCAATCCCGTACTTCTCCATCTCCACAGGGCTCGATTCAAACTGTGAACAGATTTAATAGTGCAGACTGTCAGCTGGGACCTACCATGGAGATTGGAGACTGTTTAAGTATTATCAAAGGGGTGAGGGGGACCTAAGGACATCCCCCAATTCATTGTAAGGGCGTTGTGGTTTCGATCACAGGGTGCGCAGAGATGCGAATTCTACTCCCCTCGCCGGCTTTCCTGCGATGTCTACCCCTGATCTCTTCAACCCGGTTGCCGACTAATCCTATCAATAAAGATGGAAAAACGGCACTCACGCCGGACAAAACAAAATAAAAATAAAAAATATTATCAAATGTATTTTCCAAGGGCTGGAAAAAGCACTCGCTCTGGAGCATTCCAAGGACAATTATTTAATTTGTTTTTTGAAATGACAGAACTGTTTGTTTGTTTGAGATCATAGTTTTTAGTATTAATCTATGATGGGGGTTATGCCAACTACCAGATGTTTTGGTCCACAATGGGCTGGCAACCTTGGCTGAATACTGTGATAGTGAAAGATGGGAAATTACATTGTTCGTTTCCTAATCCAAGCTGAAATCATCCCGTATCTCCACTAGCAATGATCTAATGTGATGTGTATGTTCTCTATCCGAGGTTGTAGTGTTTGCAGCTTTGACTCTAAAGGAGCAGGATGCTAGTCTTGAATCATGATATGTCAGAATCTCATCCTTGGAAGTTGTGGATTCGGGACTCGGTATCAGAGAAATTTTTTTAATCAAAGTCTTCTAAGCAAATAATACATGATCGGGACATCCCCAGAAATAATATTAGGAAAGGTTGAATTCATTGCTTGCTTTAATGTTGGGTGTCATTGCTGTTGCATGACATTCTTTTTAGTGACCTTTGCTGATTTGTCCGTTCGTCCGAGTCATTCTGTCTGGCATGAAGTTGTTTTGTCTGAATGACTGAGTCGCTCTGTTCACGTTGTTTCTGTCCGAATGAGGTTGTCTTCGTCTGAATGACCGAGTTGTTCTTTCACAATTGCTCCGAGCCTTTTTTTAATTAATGCCGGACAGAACAATTCGGACGAACGGGCGAACAACGGACAATACAGTTCTACTTTATCATCATGTGACTCTGATTCTCTGTTCAACTGAATTGTTTTGCAGCTGCTAGCTTTTTCCTCTGTAGAAGATCCGTGGTTGGTTTCCGCTAACTGTAATTGTTGATCCCTGTGCCAGAGATTGTCACTTGGACCAACTATGATCGCTGAATCGCTGCAATTCTGATTTGTGATTCAGACACTACAGCGTAGAACGGTAGAAATACCGTAATTGAATTTGAATGCGGATTTCGGAAAACATTTGAAATTGTGAAGTCTGGCGTTCCCTTCTAACTAATTTTTGTGACCCAACATTGAGGTGCTGAGTTATCTAATACTGTATGGCAACACTATGAATCGCTTTTATTCAAGTTATGGGTCCACAAGAACTTGAGTGGGTCTAAAGAATTGATTAAAAAAATTGTGTTAATATGGAGTGCTCTCTACATCATTCCAAATACGGACACAATTTGCAAAATTTGAAATAAAAAGGCAAATATTTTTAATGATAAAATTGTTTTGATGTTTTTATTCTTTCCAAAAACCGTAATCAGGATCTAAAATCTATATTTCACAGACATAAATTATTTAGGGTCATATTTGTTGTGTCAACATTGTAAAGCCCTCGTACTGTGCACTTGCGGAAGCTGAAATGAACAGGCTTCATTACTCAAGACTTGGTGTTGAAATCCTTTCAACACCACTGTTGCATGGTGTCCTCACGGCTTGGCAGCGGCAGACATTTTGGTGGTATCATCACGGTCAGACGAACAGGCAGAGAGCGATATTTGAATAACATTGTCATTTAAAAGTCTTCTATTATTGATTTATCCATGGTAATATGATATCAATCGCCAGCAGATGAATGAATGAATGTATTTTGTTTAGGGACAGACAGTGCAGAGCCATTAAACATTGCAACATGACACGAGACACAAGAGAAGATGGGTATTTCATTGTAACATGAGACATAAAACGAGAGATTATGGAAGTACCGATGGGCTTAGCGGATGCCCGTTTTGTATCCTGGTCAGGGGTCACTTATTACCAGGACTTAACCGGTTCAAGGAACGAAAACGAAAACCGGGAACTTTTAGTATTTTCCAGGGAACAGAAACGGAACCGGAAACATTATTAATTTTTATGTTCTGGAACAGGAACACGTATTTGAAAATGGTGGTAACCGGTTAATACCGCTTTTATTTCGTTCCTCAGAGGAGTGCACTTTGGGATTAGCCAGTGGCAAGCCAGACCCAATGCATCGTCCACGAATTGCACATTGCTAGACGCTGAATTGCGTTGAATTCAGCGTCTAGCGATGTGCAATTCATGGACGATGCATTGGGTCTTGCTTGCCAGGCTACTTTGGGATAACTTAAAAAATAAAACAAGAGTATTTATAAAAATCTCCGATGTAGCAATGAGGTATGAATCGTCGTGGGACGCTCTGTAGCGTGTTGTTGTGGGTTCGCCCTGACATGTAACGAGACCTCGGCTGTAGAGCGCTACCAGCAGTGGTTCTCTGTAGCAAGTCGTTGTGGGTTCGCCGCAACAAATATTACATAGCATTAAACAGCTGACAGGAACGAAATTAACCGTTCCGGGAACAATATTTTTTGTTTTAACCGGTTCAGGAACGTAAATTTATTGGTGGAACACATAACCGAAAACGTTATAATTCTGTTTCTGTTCGGAACGAAACGTTTGGGAAAAAATATTGGTTCAAAGCCCTGACTGAAATATGCTCTTCCCCTGATCTTAGCCGAGTCGATACCATACCTATCTCGCCTACATGCATGCACTCACGCTGGGAGCAGCGGTACTTTGTTAGCATGGCTTAGTCCTATGGTACCCAAACAACGGTGAAAATAGAAGCAACGAATCAACTTCTGAATTTAGATTTGATGCTAGATTTGATGCTCCAACTCCTTCTCTTTCCCCTCTCCACCTCCCTTTCTCTGCCATTATTATAATCAATATTTTATTATGGTACTTTCTCTTTCTCTTTTTTTCCCAATATTTTAACTGCGGTCCGAAGCGAACACGCCGCACACACACGTCGAACGCACATGCACAGAGAAATGTTCCGCCGAAAGGCTGCTCTGGTTATGTATTTGTCCCCCTTTGTGAATGGTTAATATTCATCCAATCAGCGAGCGGCAGCAGAATACACGTGTGAATGAATGAATGAATGAATGAATTTTATTTTAGGACAGACAATACAGAGCCATTTAACATTATATTATATTCACGGACTAAAAGAGTAATTTTACGGTCCTGTTTTGGTCGGTTATATTCACGGACTAAAAGAGTAATTTTACGGTCCTGTTTTGGTCGGTTATATTCACGGACTAAAAGAGTAATTTTACGGTCCTGTTTTAGTGTAGCTGTTGACAAATGTATCTCGGGAGTTAAACGGTGCGTTTGAACACTACCGCAACCCGCGACACCCGCGGGAAACAACCCGCGCTGCATCCAGGAACCAACCCCGCGACAAATTCAAAATGCGGTTTGAATACACCTTCAGATTATTGACAAATCATTAGAAAACATGGGAATTGTCTAAAACAATGACTAGCTTTGCCGTATACTTCTGAGCCAGCAGATGTGTTGCTCATAATTCATTTTCCCAAACTCTTTCACTTTTGACTGCCAGTGCCATTTTGAGAGACACTTGTATTTCGGCAGTCAAAGAGTTAAAACCAGGAGATTTCTAATGACAGTAATTACTCCTGGCTAACCGAGCATCCCAGATTGGAACACTTTAATTTTGCACGCATGAAATACATATCTCCCCGATGTTGTACAGGAGGAGAGAGAGAGAGAGAGAGAGAGAGAGAGAGAGAGAGACTGTCCTGCTTCGGTCTCTTTGCACAGTCCGTTTAATCTTTCATGCAATTTCGACAATAAAGCCGTTTTCGACATCTTCTGGCTGACTGGCGCCCCCGGAGGACGGCACTTAGGGGGTGTAGGGTGCACAGTTCACTGGTGCACGGCGTGTAATCATCATCTCTCACTGCCGGCGAATCACACGACCCACTAGTTCGCCAGCCCTGGGGGTCACGACCTCCCCTGGTGAGGGAGCACTGTGCATACTGGGTCACCGGAGGTTGCTGAGACAAGCTGGATAAGTTTTGTGATTTTCCGCGGGGCGTTTCACTTCCTCTCGCGCGCAATGAAAAATCGGGGCCAAACGGAACGTAATTAGACTCGAATCTTATGCACCTCCCCATGCACGGGGGGTAATAACCAGCTGCTGCTTGTTAAGAGGTTGTTAACGATGGCAATGAGAGAGCATTATCGAATAAATGTTATAGGACAAATTGTGTTATTTGTTTAAAAGATAATTTGGTCAGTGCTGTGCAGAAGCTGAGTCGGATAGGCAAGCACCTGTATGCCAAAATGGTCACAACCAACCAGGGCTTGAAAACGGAATTATTTTTGAAACATTCCGTTCCGAACGGTTCAGGAAGGTCTCCGTTTAACGTTTTCGTTCTCGGAACTGTTCCACCACCAAAATATCGGTCCTGAACCGGTTCGGAACACAAAAATTTAGTTCGTTCTTAAAGTTCCTTATATTGGCCAATGTTAAGTTTAGATATAGTTAATACAAAATATGTTTGGTGGACTTTCAAACTTCAGTGTAACTGTATTTACTATAACATTTGCTTCCTTGTTGGTCCACAAGATGGAGCCCCAGATGCATGGGGCTTGATGACTGACAGTGAAAGTGGACGGAAATACCGTCACCATATCTACAGATTCCGGGGGCC
>OMKY01218512.1:0-12487 GCA_900302395.1 Bregmaceros cantori | reverse complement strand
ACACACACACACACACACATACATACATACATACACACACATACACAACAGCTGTCAATACAATGTATCGTTACGGTCGCAAGAGTATCAATGTTCTTTTTTGAAAATCAAATAGTTTTGAGAAAATCAAATAGTCAAAAATGTTCAGCACCTTTTTAAAAATGCATAACATAGTTTTATGGAAACCATTGTAATTGCTACGTATTCCACTAGAGGGGGACCTAGTGTTGCAATTGTTTATTCAATTGCCTTGTATATAGACTGTCCCCCATTCATAGATCCTAGTTCCCTTGTTGCAATGCCCACTGTAACAAGGGAACGCAGGCCTATATACAGCGGGACAGTCTATATACAAGGCACATTGTAACAAGGGAACTAGGGTCTATGTACAGGGGGACAGTCTATATACAAGGCACATTGTAACAAGGGAACTAGGGTCTATGTACAGGGGGACAGTCTATATACAAGGCACATTGTAACAAGGGAACTAGGGTCTATGTACAGGGGGACAGTCTATATACAAGGCACATTGTAACAAGGGAACTAGGGTCTATGTACAGGGGGACAGTCTATATACAAAGCAGATTGTGCAGAAAGTTTGGAGTTTTGCCAATTGGCCAGTAGAAGAGAGCTGGGGTCAGAAAGTGTTTTGTGCAGCCCGACTCCTCCGAGCTACCTGGCAGTCAGTAGCTGTATGGCAGCAGAGAAGAAGCTTTTCTTAAGTTGCGAGGATCTGACCAAAATGGACGGGAACCTCTTACCGGAGGGGAGTGGTGTGAACAGAGTGACCGCGGTGGGAGGCCAATAGATATATTGTATATATGGCCTTGTATATAGACTGTCCCCCTGTACATATACCCTAGCTAGTTCCCTTGTTACAATGTGCCTTGTATATAGACTGTCCCCCTGTACATAGACCCTAGTTCCCTTGTTACAATGTGCCTTGTATATAGACTGTCCCCCTGTACATAGACCCTAGCTAGTTCCCTTGTTACAATGTGCCTTGTATATAGACTGTCCCCCTGTACATAGACCCTAGCTAGTTCCCTTGTTACAATGTGCCTTGTATATAGACTGTCCCCCTGTACATAGACCCTAGCTAGTTCCCTTGTTACAATGTGCCTTGTATATAGACTGTCCCCCTGTACATAGACCCTAGTTCCCTTGTTACAATGTGCCTTGTATATAGACTGTCCCCCTGTAAATCATAGTTTGTGATGTTGTATCATTGACAATGGAAATAAATGTCTTTTATCTCTATCTCTCTGTTTATCTAACAAGAGTGACACACAACCCACATTTCTTACTTAAGTAAGAGTAAAAAACATTTGTGAAAAAACACCTCAAGTACGACTACAAAGTACTGATCCAAAAGTCTACTCGAGTAGAGTTAAAAGTACAGGCCCAGAAACGTACCGAAAGTGGAAGTATGAATGTTTTAATAACTTGCTAAAACCCTAGCCTAACTTACTTCACTTGAGGTTCAGCGGGGACACCTAATGGCTGTCTCCCATAATACAGGCCCATGTGTGCTGTTGTCAATCTATACTCTTTGGCATTAACGCCCCTTACCGGCTCATTCACATCCCTACCACCTACCATCGGTGCACAACAAAAAAGTAACGACCCTGTTTTGGGAAAAGTATGGAGTAGAAGTACCAATATTTCTGTTAAAAATCTACTAAGTACAAGTAAAAAGTAATCAGAGAAAAAAAGTACTTCTAAAAGTACAGATAATTGACAAAAACGACTCAGTACTTAAGTAGACCCTCCCTACGTCTTCCAAGCGTGCAGGTTCCATTACCGAGCACCAGGTGCATCTGTCGGGCCGTGCCAGGTTATGTGTTGTGTCTCTTCGGGAACCATCTGTATAATTGGCTCTCCGCAGAGCATCCTGTGCCACGGTCTGACGCACCGTCTCGGCCGTGTCGATTCAAACACCCCCCCCCCCCCCACACCTCCCTCCCTTCATTACAATATTGAAATATCCCAGTCTGCTCATAGTTACTTTTTATTTAATGTTGTCTTTTAGTTTTATGTATTCATTTTCATAATGGCCTCAGCTTTGAGCCGGACCCTTCCAAGATGTAGAATTGTTTGGCACAGTGTGAGAACCAGTCTCAGTACTTCACTGTATAGGGGGGTGGGCAGGGGGCCGGGGGTATCTGGCAAGGACTGCAGAGTAATGGAGTAAATGTAATCCGATTAACAGAGATGGAAAAAGTACCCAGTTTCTATACTTAAGTAAAAGTAGAATACCTTGTAAAAAACAAAAAAAACAAGTACAAAGTATTGTAACTTTTACTTGAGAAGATATTGAGAATTTTGGCCATTTGTCAAAATAATTGGACGCAGTTCTGCGCTAATATTGTAGGGGGCGATAACGCCTATACATGGGGGCAATGTACATGCCTCTATCTATCTATCCTGTATAGAGTCACCAAAGAAGAAGTGAAAGCCAGAATAAAACAAGACTTCAGACCCTATGAAGATCTACTAACCACAGTCAAAAAACTAAAATGGTAATGTCACGAGATCCCAAGGACTCTCAAAAACAATCCTTCAAGGCACAGTGCCAGGTGGAAGGAGGAGAGGAAGACAGAGAAAGCGATGGGAAGACCCAAGAATGGACAAGTTGCAGGCTGAGTGGCCAATGACAGAGAGAGATGGCGTGGGCTGGTTGCAAAGTCTTCAGTGGCGCCCCAACGGCCAGCCAGACTACGGGAGTGATGATGTTGATGAATGTACATGCTCAATGTAATTTAACAGGCATAGCGCGGGATGGCAGAGTGGTTAGCGAGCATGTATTCCATATAGTGCACTCAAAGTAACCCACAATGCATCACGAAAAGTATTGACCATTGATGTACCCTAGTCCAAGCAATATAGCCCATAATGCATTGCGAGACGGGGGTCAAGAGTGGCGGGAGTCAATAGCAACCGACCATGGAAAATAGTTATAAATGTAAGTACTTTTGACTGATATTATATTTTTGATGGTGCGGAATCCGGTGTCCGAAATCTCGGCCGTTGCTGTTGAGTGCACTATAAGTGAGTGCACAATATAGGGAGTAGGGAATAGGGCATGCGGAGTGATTTCGGACACAGCCCATCACTCCAGATTATATCAATTCGTGGAAGAGTGCCTTTATTTTCATAACCTTTCGGTCTCGCCAAAAAGGATCTGTACCCTTCATTTAATACTTTATTAATCTCCGCCGCGAGCGAGAAGGACCGGCCCAGGGAAGCCCGGTCCAAGTTCTGGTCCGTCGAAGGCCACCATCGTGTAGTATATCTTTGTGAAATTCAATGAGCATTGTATTACAAACAGACGATGATGATTAGTCTGTAATGTGATTGAGGATGACTGGGGAGACGGTCCGGCCAAGCCGACATTGTGCGTTTTCCGCCTCCAGCCAAACGCAAAATGTTTTAACCCTTGGAGCCCCTCCGATGTCCTGTAATCATGCGTGTCATTTCGACATCTGCAAACTCGTCGCCTGGTTGATGAATAAATACAGTAAATCTTTGGAGACAGGACCTCCGAGAGGGAAAAAAGGCGGTGGAAGAGGAATCATCCAAAAGCAATTTTTTGAGAAAGCGGATGCTAGCTCAAGGCAATGGGTTTGTCCAAACATTGGTTAGCATAGGCTTGTCTGGGAATATCACTACTAGCGTGCACTAGCTATAATGGACTAGGCTTAGGTTAGCACAGACTAGCCTTGGGTTAGCATAGACTAATTTGGGCTAGCTAGAATGGACTAGGCTGTAGGTTGTCACAGACTAGCCTTGGGTTAGCATAGACTAGCTTGGGCTAGCTAGAATAGACTAGGCTTGGGTTAGCACAGACTAGCATTGCGTTGTCACAGACTAGCCTTGGGTTAGCAAATACTAGCCTTGGGTTGTCACAGAATTTCCTTGGATTAGCTAGAACAAGTTAGCCTTAGGTTAGCACGACTGAGGCCAGGGTTGGATTAGCTAGCACAAGCTGGTCACAAGTTGCACACGTTATCCTTAGCATATGTTCGCCTTAGGTTAGCTGTGGCTAGCCTTGGGTTAGCATAGCCTAGCTTTGGGTTGTCACAGAAAATGCTTGGGATAGCATAGACTAGCCGTGGTTAGCAAAGACTAGCCTTGGGTTGTCACAGAATAGCATTGGATTAGCTAGAACATGTTAGCCTTAGGTTAGCACAGCAGAGGCTAGGTTTATCTTCACAGGGCAGGGTTGTATAAGCTAGCACAAGCTGGTCTTTGGTTAGCACAAGCTTGCCTTAGCATGTGCTAGCCTTAGATCAGCATTGGCTAGCCTTGGGTTAGGACAGAATAGCCTTGGGTTCGCATAACCTAGCCTTGTTACAGAATAGCCTAGGGTTACCATAGCCTAGCCTTGTTACAGAATAGCCTAGGGTTACCATAGCCTAGCCTTGTTACAGAATAGCCTAGAGTTAGCATAGCCTAGCCTTGTTACAGAATAGCCTAGGGTTAGCATAGCCTAGCCTTGTTACAGAATAGCCTAGGGTTAGCATAGCCTAGCCTTGTTACAGAATAGCCTAGAGTTAGCATAGCCTAGCCTTGTTACAGAATAGCCTAGAGTTAGCATAGCCTAGCCTTGTTACAGAATAGCCTAGGGTTAGCATAGCCTAGCCTTGTTACAGAATAGCCTAGGGTTAGCATAGCCTAGCCTTGTTACAGAATAGCCTAGGGTTAGCATAGCCTAGCCTTGTTACAGAATAGCCTAGGGTTAGCATAGCCTAGCCTTGTTACAGAATAACCTTGGGTAAGCTAGAACAGTTAGACTTAGGTTAGCACATCTGAAGCTAAGGTTGGCAGCACAAGATACTCCAACCTGTTAGCTAGCCTTACCATACACCTTGGACTTGCAGTGTCTAGCCTTGGGTTAGCATAGAGTAGTTTTGGGTTAGTTTTTTTCCACATATTGTAATGACTAGGCTTGGATATGCCTTTGTGAATGAGCGTCTAACTGTAAACCTAACAAAACACCGCCTTGAAGCCTGTGAAGCATAATTTGGACGCCGTGCGTCCCATTCATGAAGGACCGAAAATCGCCAAAATTCCTCCCACAGAAAATTGGCTTTGACTGCTTCACCAGATCCACAGGAGGGAAACATTTTCACGTTATTATTCCCAATTACTTTTTCCCTATTAATTCTAATAATCATAATCATTTCCTGTCTTTTTCACCTTTTCCAGTGGCTTTTTTCCTGCTCTCTGACAGCCGGTGCCGCTCTCTCTCCGAGATGCCCAAGTGTTGAACCCCACCTGGCAGAAAGCGCCCAATATCGCCTGCTCAATGGTGCGTCACTAATGGTCGTCGTGAATTAGCCTGTTAGCCTGTTAGCGTGACAACCGCTACGCTACTGCGCTACGGTACTGCCCTGAGATTTTCTCTCCAGAGACTTTCTCTCCTGAGACTTTCCTGTGGGCGCCACACAATCACGGCCTTGTTACATCTCTCTGTCTCTCTCTGTCTGTCGCTTTCTCTCTCTCTTTCTCTCTCTACCTCTGAATCTATCAAATCGAATATGCCTTTATTGACATGGTAATGAGCATCATAGATTGCCAAAGCATACAACAAACTTCTAATATACTGCAAAAAGTCAATAGATGGAGATAGAGACTCTCTCTCTCTCTCTCTTTCTGTCTCTCTCCATCCACCTCCCCTCTCTCTCTCTCCATACTTCTCTCTCACTGTCTCCACACACTCTCTCCCTCTATCACACACACATACACAATCTCTCTCTCTCTCTATCTCTCCCTGTCCATCTCTCTCCATCCACGCCCCCTCTCTCTCTCCACACTTCTCTCTTACTGTCTTCACATCTCTCTTGCACACACTTTCTCCATCCCCCCTCTCTCTCTCACACACTTTCTCTCTCTCTATCTATCTCCCTCTGTCCATTTCTCTCCATCCACTCCCCTCTCCCTTCATATTTCTCTCTCACTCTCTCCACATCTCTCTTTCTCTCGCTGCCTCCACCCCCTCTCTCTCTCTCTGCATACTCCCCCCTTCTCTCTCCTTCCTCTCTCTCTCTCTCTCTCTCTCTTTCTCTCTTTCTCTCTCCCTCTCTCTCTCTCCCCCTCTCTCTCTTTCTCTCTCTCTCTCCCTCCTCTCTCTCTCTCTCTCCCTCTCTCTCTCTCCCCCTCTCTCTCTTTCTCTCTCTCTCTCCCTCTCTCTCTCTCTCTCTCTCTCTCTCTCTCTCTCTCTCTCAGGTAGAAATGACTCATATACCGAGTGTTTTAGTGGCTGTCTGTGACCAGCTCTGGCTCTCTGCGTATGTGCCTTTTTTTTTCTTCTCTTCCTGTTTAATGTCAAATGACTTTCCCCAGGTACAAATGTAGCAATTACCAGGTACAATTTCACCAATTACTGTGGCACGGTGGATCCCACCACCGCTCCGCCCTGCTCTCCCCCCTCCGCGTTGCTTCGACATTTCCCATAAAGTCTAACAACTGCAACTTAAGACGTTGACGTCGAATACAATATCACGGAGGGGATTTCCTCTGCTGTGTCCTCCTGGACTAAACAAATACTCCCTTTTAGCAAATTGGAAAACTGCTGAAAACATTCCTTTTTTTTCCTTCTCAGAAGTGGCAGCTTGTTATATTTAGCGCAATGCTATGTAGCTAAAAAAAAAAAAAAAATTATTTGTTTGGTTGAGGTGAGGGTGAGAATCTGAGAACCTTAGAATTGTAGTTGAAAATGGAGTACATTGTGGTTAGCAGGGTTGGGAGGGGTTACGTTTGAGAAATGTTTTATTTATTTTTTTTAAAAACATTTCGAAGTTATTTTTTCCGGCGTCGGAACCGTTTTTCCATCTTTAGTGGATAGGATTAGTCGGAAACTGGGTTGAAGAGATCGGGGGTAGACATTGCAGACAAGTCGACGAGCGTAGTCGAACTCGCGACACTGCGGACGCTGCAGTAGACACAGCGCTACTAACATGAATGGGGTCACGTTAGGTGCGGTGTCCATAACCACTCGGCCAACGCGGACCCTGAAATGTTTTATTTCTAACAAATAATTTACTCTACATTGCAGGTTTTCAACTCATAATATAAACCACCCTCAATGTAACAAATTAAAACATTTGGAACACATTAAGTTATTGGTTCAAATGTTTTGATTAAAGTAATCCTCTGTTGGATTACAATGGGATTACTTAAAATAATCCTAATACAATTTTACAGCAAATGATTGAATGCATTTTTGGTTGCTCTTAATGTATTTATGTATTATTTATTTCCAGAGATGGGCAGTAACACATTACATTTACTCAGTTACAATTTTTTTGTGTACTTTTTTATTTAATTTGAGGTGAAAAAATATACTTTTTACTGAGATGTTACTAAAAGGTACTCGGTACATTAACTCTGCCTTTAACGGCACCCGTTGAGAACTGTTGGCACATTTTTGATATCTCTCTCTCGGGCGCTTTCTCTCTCGCTCGCTCCCTCTCTCTCTCTCTTGGTGTCTCTCGCTCTCTCTCTCTCCCACTCGGTCTCTGTCTCTCTCTCGGGCGATCTTTTTTTTTTTCATTCATTTTTTGAATTCATCTTTTAAACTCAAAGTTACTCAGTACTTTCGCTACTTAAGTAACTTTTTCGTGGAATACTTTTTTACTTTTACTTGAGTAACTATTTGGATGACTACTTTTTACTTCTACTTGAGTAATATTTTGCTGAGGTAACCATACTTTTACTTCAGTAATTTTTATGGCTACTTTGACCATATCTGTTTATTTCTACCTATATTATGTGTTGTACGCCTGCAATGTATAATAAATTCATTAGTATTGAAGTAAATTGAGTAAATTCATTCTCACTAGTAATCCAAAAGTAACCCCTTCCAACACTGATGTTAAGCGCTTAAAGGTGGAATTAAACCGTACTATAAAGTGCCAAATCACAGACACAGATCAGAGATCTAAGCCGTTCTCGGGTGATTTAAACTTTTCAAAGGCTTAACTTAAGGTTAGAATAATGCTTACCTAATGCTTCCCTAATGCTTAACTACGAGGAGGTATTATGAAGTGTTACCTACCTTTTTCAAATAATCATGGATCTATCCTATAAAGCATGTTATACACATTCTGCCTCAGTTTTTTTAATCACCTCCGCTATCACCCCTGACTATAGGGCTGTTGCATGGTGATGTCACTACATGGCAGAGGCAGACATCATGGTGGTATCAGGCAGAGAACAGGAAGGAAGGAAGAAGAGGCAGAGATTGCTATCAATGGCCAGCAGATGGCAGCCTAACTATATATAAAAATATATTTTAGATTTGTCAATCAGTTATTATGCGAAATATTTTTTCCTTCTCTTACATATGCGTAACTGCTCGTTATCTGAGATAAATGTTTTATCCAATGACTTAGTATAGAGTTTCGCAGAATACTCCATTAGTAAAATATTCTATAGCGTCAACCTTAAAAATATTGTTTGTATATTATCAGCTAGGCTACATTGAGCTATGTTATGTCAGCTATGCCAATGCCACTTTGTAACTTGTGTGCTGCTTTCTTTTCATGTTGACCTTGTTCATTACCTGTTGATCTTGAGAGAGTTGTTTCATGTCCAACTAAAATTCCATGCCTGTGTACTGCTGTCATGTATATGCAATATGGAGAATTAAAATTAATCTTGAGTCTTGTTAATTGCAGCTTTCAAATAATTAACATTCCTTGCCAGCAAATCTGCTATCACTCACAGTTCAGACTTTTTCATTCATAGTTCAAGTGACACAACATGGGAATGCATACTGTTCACGGTGGTCCAAGTTTACGAATAGCTTGCATCACAAAACGCACAAAGCTCCAACCACGCTGACACAGCTAGCCTAACTAATGGGCTAAGTCCCGCGGGCATCCCGCCCGGCGGCTGACGGCGGGTATGACGTTCACCAACTCCAGACTTCGAGATAACATTGAACAAGAAGACGTATGAAAAGCTGCGTTAAATATAAACACCCATTTGGCATCCCAGGAACCGTTATCTATACATTGGCAGCGGCGGCGGTGGTGGTGGTGGTGGTACGGGTCCGTACATGACGTGTGTGTCGCGCGGGATCCCGAGCGACGCGTGGGACGTCGAGCGGGGCTATCAGAACCCCGCGAGCGATCCGTCAGCGCATGTGTTTGTCTTGTGGAAAATACTCTTAGTCCTTAATAGGATAAAGTTAAAGGAGGAGAGATGCTTGATGGGCCAAGACATTCCATATGAAAACCACAGCTCCTCATTTCCCTGAAAGCTTTCTTGGTCAACAAAATGAGTCCAAACGCGGAGGGGAAGGCAAGCGGGCCGCTCCGGCTGCCAGAGACACCCGCGCCTGGCCCCTCGGTGAGATCTGTCAAAATATAAATCAATACGGAGAGAGCCCACGGCCAGCGTTGTAGGACTCCGAAGAAATCCCTGAATTCCAGCCTCTCTCGATGAATCGCAGAAATATAAAATGAAAGAAATTGCGTGTCAAGTTGTAGATCACTAAAAAAAAGTGCCTTATAGTGTGCTTGAGGGACGATATTTCCTTACACTGGAATACACATACCTTGTTGTCTAATGAAAAAAGTAACTTTTCTGAGATATCTATCAATGCATATAAAACACAGCTGTAGACTATGGTGAAATATCAGTACAAAAAGTTGGCATTCAACTTTAATGTATTCTATTACTTTCTAAGACTGTCAACTATTTCTATCGCTAATACTACCATAAGATAATCATTTATTGTCTCTTCAGGAGAGAAATTCTGAGTGGACAAGAGAGAATGTGATTAACAATTATTCACAGATCAAGCACAGTAAAAACAACAAGGAAACATGAAACAAATGATATAAAAACATATAAAAACAACGATAAAAAACTAGTTAGTAGACATAGACTTGAGGTACGGCTCAGAGACTATAACATAAACCAACGGGAACGAGATTGTGACGGCACTCGTGGAACTTGGAAGCAGAGGAGTTGTTGTTGTTTACATTCCTGCACGCACATGGTGCGCAAACCAAGACATGCCTGGGAATTGCTGCATTAACGGCTGTGGAGCATCATCGCGCAAGTTACATTTCTTTCGTTTCCCCAAAGGGAACCTTACCGCAGTCCGACGACGCGGAAAGACGCCGTCTTCATGGCTGCTGTTGGTCTGTTGGACGAGGAGAAACTGACCATCGACTGCATTCCGGGCGAGACGAGGGTGTGTTCGCTACATTTCTATTCAGGTTTCATTTATGTAAAATATTTGTCAAATGAGTGTCTAGTCATAGTAGTATTTCAATGTTGCGTTTCCTTCACACCGAGTTGGTCCATCCGAGATGGCTCACAACGCTGCGTGTAGAATCACATGACCACGTAAGGACCAACGGGATGGCCGCATTACCTCGGAGGCTCCAACTTGTAGCGTAATGGAACGTGCAGGTGCACGCAGCCGCACCAGTCGAATGCGAACTGGGAGAGGCTGTTGACATTCGAAGCCGCTCCTACTACGTATAATGAGCTCCTCCGCAACCAATGCGATGAGTTTGGAAGCGGACTCGAACACAAGTCACGTGATTGCTCGATCCTAATTACAGTTTTATAGACCGGGGAACCATTGAATGTTTGAACCTATTTGTTTTGCAGTGTGTGAACCTATATCTTCTCCCCGAGGGCTGTAACTCGTACACATGTTCATCTTCATCCTCTAAGATCTTGAAACCCTGCATTTCCACTGCTTTATAGAATACATGATGATGGAGGGGGCATGCTCATTATTTGTATTTTTACCCTGGGGACGAATCAGAAACCAGTCATTTCCCTTTCGGGGGCGCACCAGCGACGGCACCTCCGATCGGGCTTGTGTGTGTGTGTGTGTACGGGTGTGCCATGGAACGATCTCCAGTTTAATCCGATTGACCGTATCCGTGGACACTTTCACCGTATAAGCGGTGAAAGTTTCAAAATGTATTCCGATCAAAGCAGGTGGAGGTGTATACATGAGCACTTTTGAATCGGATCCACCTATAAACAGAATTTATTTAGGCTTCTTACCTTGTACCTTGGTACCTTGTTATCGAGGCTATTGGTAATGGCCTTTTAGTGCTGCGGTCAAAGTTCACAGTCATCAACTTTTCTCTCTGAACTGATGAATTTGAAAAGCGGCCTCCTCTACTACGGCACCGAGCTTCTCTCCCAGTTCCTCGCTGCCTTCTCTCCTCCACCAGAGAGGTCTCGATACGCATCATTTCATGTTTCCACTGCAATTTTTTTCCTACAACATGACATGGCAGGAAATGTGGAACGATCTTCAAATTTGCGGCGGTGGGACGGTCGGTGACCCGGTGCGCAGAGATGTGGAACGGGATACATCAAGATTATGAAATTCAAATCAGCAGCAGAGTGCTTGGGTTTAAAGGCTTGAACGATGTCCTCCAGCGATAAAAGCCGCCGGTTTCGACGAAGGTTCTTTGGCTCCCGACAGAAGCCGTCGCGTTCAATCAGTTTATTTTCCTTTATTTTATTTAAAGCGTGTCGTACCATAAATCAGGGGTGTTAAACTCGCCGTGGGCCACAGCTAGCCTGGCAAGCCATACCAAACGGATCATCTGTGCATCCCTTGAATGTGTGTTTGGGTCTGGAGTCGATGGGATCGAAAAGGGGTGTGTCGCGGGGTGGCGGGTTTTTTTTTTTTTTTTATCAAAGTTATTGGGGATGCGCGGTGGTTAGAGAGTGTGTCCCCCAGGCCACAGACCGAGCAGTGTCTCTGACTTTTCTGCAATGTCTCCCCCGACTCTTCGTTTCATACCTGTTACCAATTTAATCCTGTCACTGTCTCCCAAAATAAAAGAATGAAAAACGCTGTTTGTGCCCAAAAAAGTAACTTAAAAAATGTATCCAATCACAGCCCTGTAGGCGTGACAAGTGACAGATTAGGAATCATCTCGTCTCGCAGAGAGCCCGCCTCAAGGCGGCTCTGATTGTTGGACTGCATGGACTCGTCCATGCGGTCGGAGTCATTAGGTATGCTTATCTGGTCCTGGTCCATCGGGGTCGGATCGGGCGCGGGCGGAAGACTCCCAGGGGTACGCTGAACACAGGAGAGAGATCAGGTAAGTGATCAATCCGAAGGATTATCAAATTGGATTCGATCTGGTCTAGGTATTGGCGAGTGACGTGCTCTGTCAGGTCATGGTTACCTGCTCAGAGGAAATGTGGCTGCATCTCTCCGGGGTCGGACGTGGCCTTATAAGGAGGCGGGCGGCTGAACGCTGATGGGGAACAGCTGGAGGCTGGCGGCTCTCGATGTTGGCACCATGAATGTCGATGGGCGGTCCGCGGGCGAAGGGCGCAGTTCGGCCAGCTGCTCCCGCTGACTTGTAACAGCGTGGACGATTTGTTTGGTCTGGCTTGCCAGGCTAGGTCGTAGCAGCATAACGTGTGGGCTTAGAAAAATATTATAACTACACTCAAACTCCCGGTATAATACTATATA
>OMKY01218508.1:0-13959 GCA_900302395.1 Bregmaceros cantori | reverse complement strand
TGTAATTTCTTGCTGTTCCTGAAAGACATGGAGTTGGACAGCCTCAGTTGTACAAACTATTGTCTTTAATGGCAATGATTGGAGCTGTCTGCCAATGATTGTAGAGCCTAGCTCTGCTGGCCTTTGAACGGACACTGGTCAAGTCCTTGGAAAAGACACCAAGCTGGTGCGACAGGGTCACAGAACATTTTCTGGAAAACGAACGGAGGGTGTATATATATAGACACGTTTTATGATGCAGGACGTCAAATTGGGCTTCCCCTCCTTAAAAGTCCAGCATCCGCCACTGGTCCATATTGCACACTCTTGGACACCCCGTTGTCAGTGTGTGCCGATATGTATTTCAGCGTCAATCAGCGCTGAAGAATGTCGGGGCCCTGACACTAGCACGATTGTCCCGTGCCCGTTCGTGTCATTTTGCGGCATGAAAAGGGAGGTGCCCGCACAGTTCACACTGTCTTCACACACAGTTAACGTCGGGTCGTGGCTTGGTGAATCTATCCGAAGTGCGCTCATAGCCAGCGCATCATTTACGACTGGCTCGTGGAATTACGCGTCGGCGTGGAGCCGCTGCGCAACATGTCACAGCGGCTTGCACATGGACACGGAATATAAAGAGATGACGGGACATCAACACTTGATATGGGCGACTGGCGGACGGGGGAATTAGTATTATTCTTTCAGCGGTATTTGACACTGGCCAAGAGCACGAGTGAGCGAAGCGTGTTTGATTTCCTGCTCAAAACTCATGGGCGTATGGTCGAATGGTCAGTCAAGGGACTGGCCATTAATGATCCATGCACAGCTTCATGGAACTTTTAGAAAGCGATGTCAAACCTGGTCGCACGGCAGCAGAGTTTTTGGGAGAAAAGTCGCCCAACTGAGGAATAAAAGCCGAAAAATAAAAGCTGTTAGAACAGGTCTATAAGATTAAATAATATATTTATTTTAAGTCTATGGAACATGTGCATTGAATCAGTGAAAGTGTTGCACTAAACATGCTACAAAATTAACCCATTCAAATAAAACTAATTTATCAGACGTCCTATAGCAGCGCAAACTGAAAATTGAGCAAATGACAGAGGCTTATTTTTGGCGCTTAGGCAAGACGCTCCACATGCACTGCAAATGAGTTAAACCCTTGTTGGGCATAAATTGTGTATGTTGGGAACAAGCTATGGATTCGTTGATATAAGCTTACGTTAAGCTTATATCGTGTACGTCATCGAACGGTTCTATACAAGTTACTGACACGTTGTTTATAGGTCCAATTCGTTGGTAACACGTTATTTATACACACAAAATAAAAATAAAGGTGAGAGTTCAACATACATGACGTATGCCATCGCCAGGGCTAACAATATGGGCTTTGAAAATATGCACACATGTACACAAATCACAGTACCTGTATTATTATTTTATACAATTTTTACTGTAGCGCTGACTTACATATAAGACGCCCCCTTAGCTCCAGGTGTCCCACATTAGGGCAATCCACCCTATGTGGATTCAAGGGTTCACAATCTTGGACACATATGTTATAAATGAAGTAGAGTGAGTGATAGTAGTCCCTTTTAAAAAAAAGTTATTTTTGGGCGCAAGCCAGTTCTCCATCATATTGACAGTGTTAGCATGAAAGAGGGATGAGAGTGGAAGTGGGGATGGCAGACCTGCAGCACGTCAGTGACGGGCAGCAAACTCATGATACTGTATGTGCCGTGGCCCGTGAACTGATGCCACAGGCACAAGGCTGTATGTGGACTCGAGAGAGGCAGCAGAAGTGGTCATTTGTAATGTGAATTCGGTGTGAATTACTGTGCATTATTGGTCAGCTATTCCAACATGGAATGTAATGGTTTTGCGCGACGTCCACGATGTAAGCACTTACAGGATGGCCAAATTCAAGATGGCCAAGTTTTTGTCTGGCCCATAACTTCTGGATGGATTTGCCCCAGATTTCTTTAGCTTTGTTTTCACAACAGTTATTTGCTTGTAAGAAAAACATTTACATTTAATTTCATATGAAGCATAAGCATCTTTCAAGATAGCTTTGATATGATAACACTTTCACAAAAGTGTGTATGCCAACACTATCTACTAGGAGGTAGATTAACTGAGATATATCAAGATCCAAGATTATTTTTACTCGTCCCAAGGGAAATTTGGACGGGAACAGAACCTTCCAATTCTTAGACAACTGACGAGAACACCCTGAATAGTGCCCCGGTGATGTAACAATTCATACAGAAAGCCGTTTCACGGATATCCCTTTAGCATTCTGCACCGACTGCATACCTCTAGTAGGATAGGTGATTCAATCTGATTCAATATCACTAGGGCTGTACGCACAGTGATATTGAATTTGAAATCAAATTCAATATTACTGATATTAATATGAATTTCATTGATTTGAAATCAGAAACCAGTTCAGCTGTGATTGAGATGCATCAATACAATTGTACAATTATTGTCAACTGTTGTGAATTATGGTTCAAAGTAAATCTTACCTTTAACAAGGACCATCATCAGACAGACACCGGAGGAGCTTGATGCGATGGATTCCAGCAAGCGAGCAGACAACAGAAAGACGAACAAGGTGAAGAGCTAAGGTAGAAAAACATATAACATCAATTATGTACTTGTACTGAGACCATCCCTTTGAAAAAGGCAAATATGACTTTTTAGCAGAATCAGAATAATTTTATTGTCATTGTCACGACAAAATTTAAAAGCAGCTCCATCAAATAGTGCGAGAACAATATAGTAGCGATAAAAGAGCAACAGTAAAAGAGATTCTAAAAGTGTAAACACACATGTGTACACATCCCTGCTGTGACGTGCAGCCATGAAGGGTGGTGGCCAACTACGGCCTGTATGCAGCATTGAGAGCCGCCACCACTGTGGGGGAGAAAATGTTTTTTAAACACTAAAACAGACTGTTTTACCAAAGAGCTTCAAGCTGCTGTGTTTATGCGCGCTGCCATCACCTTGCGGCATTTTACGTTTCACATTGGGTGCGTTCAGCTGTTCCATTCAGATTTAAACATCGCTTAAGAATGAACATTTAAACATTAAATCATGGAAGTGATTTAATGATTGGGACTGATTGACCAGGAAAAGTGATTGATTGTGAGGAAGATAGATGGTGATGATCAGTGTGAAAGAAAAACTAATTTAAAAAATAATTCAATATTGCTCAAAGATTAATTGAAATTAATCTGTTTTAGAAAATAAATGCGTTAATCAAAACTATCCTTATGTATGTCACCAATGCATGTCGTTTGGTCACAATTTCCAAGAATGTGTGATTAATGTTTAAAACTCTTAAACCATATATGATGAAGGTAAGCATACACAAGATGAATATATTTAATTCAATTAATCCAGTTTGATTGAGAATGAAAGGCCACGCACGCACCAATTGAAAAGCTGCTTGGTGTCAGAAAGCTTCTGTACTGCAGAACAAGTGCGTCTCACGTACTTGGAACAGTGTAAAGTACATCAAATTACATTAGTATTGAAAGACTGTGATTCGTGTGTGTGTATAAGTATTAACTACCGACAAGTATTACCTAATTGATAACGAAATTATAATTAATGACGACGTCATAAATTACTTTTGACGTTAGCACACCTGCCCCGGCATGGATTGTGTCGACTGGCAATGTGTCGTTCGCAAACTGTGTGGTTTTATTAACACACACACACACACACACACACACACACACACACACATGCAAATATACGCGCGCGCTCGCACACAGACACACACACACACACACACACACATATTTATTTAATTCAAACTTAGGGTATAGACAAAAAGACACAGTAAGTAAAAGACAAAGTAAAAACGTACAAATCACAACTGTGCATGAGACATATGAATACTATAAAATATCTTACAGTATAATTGATTATGAAAGTAGTGATACAAAGTTATTAAAATCACGGCGTTTGCGATATGATCACAAGCGATCACGGTCGGCTTTTCTGGAACACGTGAGCCCGAACTCCCCATCATGACTTGTTTCCATTTGCGACAGCGTGGCCGTGCTTTACGGCCGCGGTGCTGTTTACCCACGACCGTGCTTGCGTCACACGACAGAAAGGACACGATGAGGACGTTACAATAACGTTACATTAAGACGTCCTGATTATTATTTCATGATAATAGTGTTGTATGATATAAACACGCTACCGACAGAGCATGGTGAGTAGACGAGGAGGGAATGCCTAGTCGGGGGGGTGGAAGGAAGGTAATGTGGGCAGCCATATAGCTAGAGCATAGGTATATGTATGATCACCCACCTGGATAATGCAGATGATTATAACGGAAGAATAAAGGGTCATTATCCGAATTGTAAACAATTCGTCCAAAAAACGAGTAAAATGTGTTTTCGGAACAAAACTTATATGTGGATAGTTTTAGTCGTTTTGAATCGAAAAATAGCCATATAGTCGGTTTTCGATGTTTACTCGTAAAACCTCGTGCATCGTGTGTATGAATGTTGACATGAACAGAGGCTTTATTGAAATGTGTTGTTTTCAGGGGAGTTCCGTGGTGGCTGCTGGACTGGCTCTGGCAGCAGCAGGATTTGCAGGTAAATTATCAAATGTAAAATGTTAGTAGTATTTTGGTTCATATTTAGATGTCCTACAACCTGCTAAATATCATCTACAAATAGATTTTATTGCATCCTTGTTTCCTAGTTTATAGTGTATTTTTTGTCATATAATGGCTGTTTCTTTAAACAGTTTTTCCCTGTTATGATCTTTTGTCTTTCCAGGACGCTATGTGTTGAAGACCGCAAAGCACTTGGAGCCTCAGCTGAAACAAGCCATTCAGAGCTTTCCTAAAACGGTAAATATGAGCTCATACATTTGACATTATCAAACAAAATTACCCTGCTTCAGTCATCACCATTACATATGTATAAGGGCTGCAACCAACTTTTTGCTTAACAACGTATGCTAAGCATGTTTGAGCGCAGAACGGACCAACAATGAAACGATTAATCGCTGCAGATTATTTTCTTCTCAAGTTAATTGGAAACTAATTAAATTACCGATTATCTAATTAATAACTAATTAAATTAGCGACTATCATCAATTTAACATAAATGTAATTAATTTAATGGATTAAATTGTTGCAGCTCTAAAGGCCGATTCATACCCAACATGTGGCCAATTATGTACGTAATGTGTCTGTACGTACGTTCCACGCGTTGCCGCCTTCATACCTCCGATGGCTCCGAACGTATTTTACGTTACCGTGTGCAACAACGCGTATTTATACTCGATAGTGCCCCCACATTTTCCGGTAGTGTTGCTCGGTTTCATCTGTTCGCACATTAGGGGTGTAAATAACATCGATTTTGTATCGATATATCGATACAACAGCTGACGATACAATGTATCAATACGTCCGCAAGAGTATCAATCTTTTTTCTGGTCTATTTTTATCCCTTTGCTCCTGGACGTAATTCCACTCCCCTGTCAGGGTAAATTAAAAAATTGAAAAATCGTATCGAATCAAATCGTATCATGGTGAATTTTTGAGTATCGGAAAAAATCAAATCGTTGGGTCAGGAAATCGATACTGAATCGTATCGCCAAGATAGGTATGATTTACACCCATAGCCGTGACCTAGCAGTTGTCTGTAAGGGGACCAAAACAAAAATTGGCGAAAGTAAAACAAGACCTTTCAAAATGTAATATTTTTTTGAAAAGTAGGCAATAGACATCCGCTTACTATGTATGTTGGCTTTAGCAGTTCTAGCACATGGTGGCGCCCAGACGTCTGACCAGGGCGGTGAAATGAATCACACAATCATATTTTACTCGAGTTTAATTTACACTCACCTTCAATCACAGGCATGGAATGTTATAAATGTACCCGGTTACTATCAGTGCTAACTGACCGGTGTTAGACCCGTTTAACAAATAGCTAACCTTCCTCTACGTGGACACATGAACTGACCTGCCGCAACGATCGTGTCAGAAGTGGGATCAATAGCCATTTGTTTGAAAAAGAAACAGTGAGACATCTCCAGAGCCACACAGGTGGAATTGGGCAATTGTTGCGGACATTTGCTTTCCCCTGCAAAGAGCGGCTTCATAACGTGTTTCTTGTGAAATAACTGGCAGAAGTTCATAATAACACTGGTTAAGCGGTCGTTTGCCCAAAGTTAACACACATGCTGTAGTTGTTGTTGATGTTGTTGTTCATTGACATTAACCCTTAGGTGTTTGGAAGACTCATTGGTAGGGGTGTAAATAATATCGATTTTTGTATCGATATATCGATACAACAGCTGACGATACAATGTATCAATACGTCCGCAAGAGTATCGATCTTTTTTGTGGTTTATTTTTATCCATTTGCTCCTGGACTTAATTCCACTCTCCTGTAAGGTTCGTATCGTGGTGAATTCTTGAGTATCGAAAAAAAATCGAATCGTTGGGTCAGGAAATCGATACTGAATCGTATCGCCATGATAGGTGTGATTTACACCCCTATCGCACATAATCATAAGGTCCCCAGAGCCTTTTAAATGTACATGTTATCGAACGAGTGTGTGTAACGCTCCACACGTAACCATAGTTTACGTGAGGTAGGAATGGGCCTTAATACGTATGTTACAGTAACAATATGTAACTGCAACTCCTGTACAGGAGTAGAAGATGGGCTTCGGTCCTCAGGCCTGATACTCTTGGACCTAATATCCATCAGCTTCACATCAAAGTCCCATCGCATAGGTACACATGGATCCGTATGCATCACCATAATACTCATTCAATTCAACGTAACCATTGCCATCGGGCGGCATGCATTTGATTCTGTGCGATACACATGCGCACATCGATTTTGAGCAAACCTGGTCTGGATTCATTCATGGGTCATTAAAAACAATTCAAAGTCAATTAAATAATTGAAGGCAACCTTGGAACGCTCTCCCTTGGTTGTCATTTTTTGCGTGTGCACCTACCTGCGTTTGTGTGTGAATACCTTGTTAGTGGCATTGCTAACTATTAATAATTACCTGCAGGGGGCTGGCTCAGTGGCGCTGTCGGCTATAGCGCTGCTTCCAGCCCCATCATGTCTTCTGCCTGTGGCTTAGTCTCACAGCGCATACAGCTGTCACGAAATCGCTGCCCCTCACCGACATAAGTATGCTGCAGGTCTGCTTCCTGTATGCTTTCCCACTAACCAGGTGCAATAGACCTGTTTTACTTTCCAGTTTAATTCACCTCCAACCATGATGCAATTCCTCTCATCAAATAGAAAAAGATGTTGCCAGCGAGTTCCGTTTGTGAGCCGAAACCAGTTGGAATGAAAAACAATTTGCTTTTTCAGAATAGGGATGTGCACAACAACTTAATATTCGATGGAAAAAAACTTTTTTTTTGCTTTTTTCAGGCATTTGGAAGTGGATACTACAGAGGGGGATTTGAACCGAAAATGAACAAGAGGGAAGCAGCCTTGATCCTTGGAGTCAGGTAAACATGGCCGTGGATTATTTTTAGCTCCTTGAACTTGAGTATTTATTTCATGTTCATGTACAGCTCATATGTTGCACATAGGCAGCACTTTGGTTAAATTTGACCGTGAATGTAATTGGCCTTGGATGTTGGAAGTGTGCTTTGTTTTTGATGTTTGAGAAAGGGTTAAGTAAAAGCCAGTGGCATTTCCATAATTGTAGATTGGCCTAAACTGCTTGATTTACATTGCTGGTTGTTGATGCAAAGCCCCGGCAGCTATCGCTGCTGCGGCTATCAACACTGCAGACAGCTAGGGTGACCGGATGAGGTTGATTGTTTGCGCTTACTGTTGCAATCGAATGGAATTATTAGATGCATTGTATAATAATAATAATGATAATAATAATAATAATAGATACATTGTAGCCGGGGCGGCAAGCAGCCACTTAACATATTTGGGGCTGCGCAAATAGTTTGACATGTGTACCTGGCGTTTAAAAGTTATTATTTTGTACAAGTTAAAATTTGGGGACACGCACAGACAGATTTGTGATTCAGAACAAAAGCTTAGTTTTCGGGACGGTCCTGAATTTTTTTTCCCCTTTTATCGAATACTTTTCAACCAATTTGAATGATTGTTTCTTGTTTTTTCAATTCGCAGCCCCACAGCGAACAAGAATAAGATCAGAGACGCACACAGAAAGCTGATGATTCTCAACCACCCAGACAGAGGTAATGTCATTTCCCAACATCAGGGATATCAATTATTGGTTATTTTCAGCATTGTAGTGCAACTGATTACATCTTGGATTCTAAAAATCAGACAAGAAGGTAAGTTAATCTTTATATCATTTGTTTTTTTTTCTTGAACAAGAATGCATTAAGGATAACCATGAGTGCTAGTTGATTAGGACGTTGTGCACCACACAACATTCATGCTATATACAACCAGGGAAGGGATATTTGTATTTAATATCAATACTGGCTTAAGGACCCGTCTGGCAAGTCACGTTTGCTCCATATCTTTATTGCTGAAATGGTCAAAGCAACTGTGGTGTTGACACGTAGATAAGCTAGATAGATGCTAAAGAGAAGGATGGCGTGCAGACAATGTATCACCACTTCACAATCAGCCATCCCTGATTGTAATATGCAAGAGTATGAGTGTTGCTCCCTATTTAAACACATGTTTTTCCAGGTGGCTCTCCTTACCTCGCACAGAAGATCAACGAAGCCAAAGACCTAATGGACAGCCACAAGGGAGCTTCTTGAAGTCATAAATAAATTGATGCAGCATCTACACTAGGGACTACACCCATTTCACAAACAGGAAATGTAAACAGTGCAAAATTTCAGGCTTTTTGACTCAACAGATTATGTCCTGTGTGAGGGATGTGCCTTGCTTTCTGCATTGGTTGTTTGTGATTAGCACTAACTGCGGAGACTAGCCAATACAATTTCATGCAAGATTTGCAATTGGGTGAGACATTTTTGCAGATTAATACGTTTTGTTCATCACACAAATGTCCCTGCATCGATCGATACATCTCGCATTTTTTACTAGTTGTACGATCATTACTGTCCGCTGGTCTGAACATCCGCTGGAACTGCTGTCTATAGATGTGATGCAATAGATTTTTAGGCCTATCACAATTTCCTAACAATCAGTATTTGGTAATTAAGTACAAATCCAAATGACACAGAACATAGGCTTTAGAAGCATATCGCCCAGCTCTGAAAAATAAGGAGACACAGACCGTCTGCGTGATCGAGAGGGAAGATCTTGTTTATTTAAGAACTACTTGCATACAAAACATATTGCACATCAACCAACCAGAAACAATCATTTTTGTTTTTTAAAAAACAGAACCAACGCTACTGCAGTTGCCCCACACAGACATAAACCACACGACACTCAGTAGTCCAAATACAGTCTTGAAACAGCTTATTAATGCCAGTCGTAGTGTCCATCAAGACCACATCATAATTCACGGAATACTGTGTGTCATTTTGTTTTCTTTTTTTGTAATAAATAAAGTGGAAAAACACTGGCAATCATCTGCAGTCTAGTCTGTGTAAGAACTGTGGCGTCATGTCCCCAGTTTCAGCAAGGAGTATCAAGAAAAAGTGTTGCAGTATCTGGTCTTTTGAGTGTGCCGTCCACATCCAAATATGTGCCCATGTTAATGGTGTGTCCATGCCAATTGAGTCTTCTTCATGTCTCATATATATATACAGTTAACTGTTCATCAACATCGATGGCTGAATGGGCCCTGATGCAATGTAAGCGTGATTCGGGAAGTCACCGCCAACCAATGTCACACAGAGCAAGAAGCAGGCTGCACTTTCAATGTGAACTCTTGCTTTCATTTTGGACACTGAAGCAAAAGTTGATTTTTGGATGTGGAATTCTGTCAAGCATGACATCATAACTCATGTTAGTGGTGTTTTGGCAGAAACTGAACGTAATAACCACAGCCAACGCTGTGAAACAAGCCTCAAGTCACTGTAATGTTCGATTACCCTCCCAAATCCAACGTCATATTCCATGTTTCTGCAGTTGAGCTGACTTAAAGGGTCTCAATTGTGTCAACTCGCCAGGACGTTTTAATTAAAGCTGATGACTAGAAATCGAGTTTCATTTGCAACCTCAGCAATCGCATAGTGATACTTTGGAGTTCACTGATGTGCACTTGTCCAGCAAATTACAGGCAAACTTCCCACTACCATATTAGTTATGCATGGCATTGAACTCCAACGACATCGGTCTTTTACAGTATACAACAGAACATTTACCGTCATGCACTGTCCATGTTGAGTGCTCGCAGGCTTAGTGTTTAACGTGGTTTAAGGTCCAACATATTTACATACTAACATACTCTTAATGTGTTTGCTCTGCCAAGCATCAGTGTCATTCACTGAACTTCAACATTGAATGTTTACGTTTGAATGGTGTTGCTGAAGCTTGTTTTGTTGTTGGAAAAGATGTACCATTTATATGTCAGAAAACCTTATTTCCTGAATTACCTTCCAGCCATGCAGTATGGCTGCGTTGTCATGTCTGGTCGATCCAGCAGGGTTATTGTTGAGGTGTAGGAGATGGCTATAACAATGCAACACACCAACTGCCCAAACGGCTATAAAGAGTTGACATGTTGCAATTGCACTCTTAAGAACAATCCTGCCATGTGGCGGCAAACATACTGCGGCAATAGCATAGCTCCAGGCATTTGGCACCTCAACGCTGTACCAAACCGCATACAGAACCACAATTGCGTTGGTCTCCGTCTTGGATGCGCTATTGAACTCAGCAGTTGTGAGCACAGCTCACAAAATTATTGCTAGCAAAAGATCCTTGGTCGTGAAGGGATCATTCAAACTAGGGACATAACATTGTTGGCATAGCGCATTATTGCCTTGTACAATAACAGTTGTAGACAATCACTGGGGAATTTCCATTAAGAATTCCAACTGGAAGTGAATCGAAGAGGAGAGCCTGGCATGTCACCAACAGAAATACTGCACAGTATTAAACACCAAGGTTGTTCACACAGGGTCGCCTGCTGGGACATGCCTTTCAATTCAGCCACCGATTCCCCTCCGATCAGTGTTAAGGAAAAATAAAAATAAACACTTGACAATTTTGCAAGTAGGCACACAGTTTGACGGATGAACACCAATAAGTAACAATTCAGTGCAAAGAAAGAGCTTTTCGTACAACCCCACCCTTGCTGCCCACATCACTTCACCCTGTGACGGATGTTTGCATATTGAAAAAAAGTAAACAAAAAAAAAGCAGCCAATATCGAACCCGCCCACCCCCAGAGATGACTTGCCACCTGAGCACCGACTTCTATGTCCGTGTTCCATGTCTCGCAGATGGGGGAATGGAAACAAAGAATTGCATTAAGTGACATGCGGTGGTTGGCTTTTTTTTTTGACAAATTATACTAGTGAAGTGAATAGAATTAGAAGTAAGTAATTACAATTGCCCACCCACAAAAAACAGCTCCAACTCTTAAAAAATGTTGCCTGACTTATGCCTTAAGGGGATTCCCCTGTACCGATATGGAGAATGTGGAGGACAAAAAGGGTGGAAAAACCGAACAAGAACACAAAAACGAGAATGACATTTTTAAATGTTCTAGGACAGTCTGGACTGGTGACTAGCCAAGAAGGGGGCATTGGACCAAAGACACAAAACAAAAACCACCCACACACATTGTATGCATACACACAGTCCTAAATATGCGCCACTTGGTACACTCAAGGCACGACAACTGATCACACGACCAGATTTCCAGTGAAGTCCCCGATGCAGCTCGGTTGTTTTGACGGGCATGAACCGTTCCACCCGACGCTTGAAGCATTGCACGGGAAAAGAACGGCAGCTAACTGTTGACTCGAGTGTTTACAATCTTTTTGTTTTTTTTTACAATTTCACTTTCTTCGGACTTTCCTCTCGCTACGTTCAGAGATCTCCACACAAGAGTGGAGAGAGACAAACATAAAAGAGGAACGGTGAAAAAAATGCTGATGACATATTTGTATGTTGACTATCTTTGGCAAGCTTTCCGAGGTCAAGACCAATAGTTAAAAAGAAAAAAACAGCCATGAAACTAACGAGAGCAACGGAAACTGTGCCAGTGTGCGGATTTGAAAACCACACAAATGTGAATAAGGGACAAAGAAACGAGACATGGTTGTAGTCACTCCACCTTTGAGGCCGCTAGGTGCGATGGAAAAACTCCAAGGGAGCGAAGCCCTTCATCCAGTTGCCTTGATTGGCCTCTCGCTCTAGGAGACCCCGTTGACTGTGGTGTTTGCCTGGGCGTCCCCTTGGTACGACACTTTAGGAGCTCTCTCTTTGGAAGACTTGGGGGACGCCGACTTGGACTTGGCCCTGCTGTCTCCATTGGCAGTGGCAGCGTTGGATGTGCTGTTCTCAGAGATGGGACCAGCGCGAGCCTGGGAGACAGATTCGACTCATTACTAGGCATTTCATGTATTTTCCACTCAAGTACTCGCGCTATATGGCTTGAACGATTTTAGCCGAGTCGATATACTGTATACTTATCTTGTTTGTGTGCATACACTCACCACATAATCACTTCAACATATTTTCTATTTAAATCCTGTAGGTGACTTGTTACACAACCCAAGTTTGGTCACACAAAACAAATGCTGCAATTTTTAGTTGCTTCCATCTTCACCCCATTTGGGTCCGTGTGGTGAACCATGTGGCTGGAATATGCCTCTAAATACAAAACTAACCTGGGCATTCATATTTTTTGTTAAAAGTCTTTATAGTGCGATTTTTAACAATAATCATAACAGTAATAATAAATGGCATTTAGTAAAATGTCAGTACAAGTACCAAGACAATGCTCCAGATATTAGTCTTAAGTGCATATCGGATCCCAAAAACTGACACCCCACACAAAGTACCTACCACGTCCTTCTTGTTCTTTTTGATGTTAGTGGGCTCCTGTCTGCTCTCAGACTCAGCACGTGATATGTAGTCTGCCACGGTCACTGTGAAGGGAGAGAGAATGAGAACACTCATGTATCCTAAGTCATAATAATCATGTTGAGAAGATATCACAGAATTTGAATGTGTCCTGACTCCTGAGCATGTGCCTTGCTTGGGGAACCATGCCTACACATGAACAAGCAACTTGGTTGCTACACAACAAGAATACAGCAATTGTACAAACAAATTCAAATTTTGGTCATGAAGTTTCTTCTCCTTCGCGTTGAGAAGACAGACTGGCTCACGCCAGCCAGATTGGCATGAGGAGCCCATCATTCCCAACTGGCAGGCGGCCCCAGGGAAGACCCAGGACATGCTGGAGAGACCAGTTATCCCGGCTAGCCTGGAAACGCCTCTGGATCTCACCAGAGCTAGATGATTTGGGCGTTCCTACTCAAGCTGCTGCCCCCATGACCCAACCTCCAATGAGGCGGAAGAAGTAAGGTCATGAAGAGGCATATTTTGGAAATAACACAAAAATAATGTGTCCATTCACAGTAGGGCTGCAACTTTGAAGTCGATTAGTCATTAGTGGTTGCGACTTGTCAACGCAAAATGTTTCTTTCTCTAACCTTTAATTACCAATTGCTATTTTTGGTATCAATTAGGCATGGGGTAATTGAAATCCACCCCCAGAAAATGTGTCAATTTCAATTACAAATCGAAAATTTTAATAAACTATAACATGGGTTTTTGATGGCACGTTCTTTCCAGGGCATCTTTGGCTAAACAAACATAAATATGACAGTACAATTTGACCATTCATTTGAGGGCACGACGTGAGTATGTACAAAAAAAAAAATCTAAATATTTTTAGCGTGAAGATTCATTTCGCACACCCACACATTCCTGTACTTTTTTTGTACAACTTTAGAAGAATGTTTAGTTTGTAAAAATAAATAAGTGAAATCGCTGAAAAACGATAAATGATTAAAGCCTA
>OMKY01218504.1:0-10262 GCA_900302395.1 Bregmaceros cantori | reverse complement strand
ATATTGCTTCGCTTAGGGTACATCCGATGCTCACTACTTATTGCGGTGCATTGTGGGATACTTTCAGTGCACTATCTAGGGTACATGGAGAATTCAGACACCCCTACAAAATGGCGTGCGCCCCATGTAGTGCACTATATGGGGGATAGGGAGCGATTTCGGACACAGCCAGTGACATTTTGTTATTAACGCTTTGCCAAAGGCGTCTTACAAACACATATTTTCATTGTCAAGGACCTGAATCATTCCAGATTCCAGACATGATCATATATCTCTTCACAGCGATCTATGCACATCATTGCACAGCTGTTTCTCTCTCGCACGCTCCCAGCACCTCCCTTGGAAGTGGAAACAGGCGTTGATGGCGACACCACAGTTAAACACTAATACAATAAGCATGCTAATACTTGAATCACTCACAGTTAAACACTAATACAATAAGCATGCTATGATGCTAATACTTGAATCACTGTTGACTGTCAATGTTTGAAGCAAGTACCGCATTACTTGAATACGCATCGCCATCCACTGCAGTGGTAGGTCTCTATGCTCGATGTACTAGGTAGAGATGGCAAGTAACGAAGTACAAATACTCAAGTACTGTACTTAAGTAAAATGTTCAAGTATCTGTACTTTTAGAAGTACTTTTTTCTGTGATTACTTTTTACTTGTAGTGAGTACATTTTAAACAAAAATATCTGTACTTCTACTCCTTACTATTACGAAACAGGTTCGTTACTTTTTTTTGGCATTGACCGGGTAGGATAACGTCTATAATATTAGCCAGTAGGGGGCGCTGATGTACCGAGTACAGTCCCAGTTAAGAAGTGGATTTCATTTAGTCCTGAGATATAAGATAAATTAGGCTAGTTGTTAATTTATTCGAGCAATGACATTGACAAGCTAACATTGAAAAAATGCATTTTACATACAATTTTTTACACTTTATACTTTCAAAAATACTTTTGAGTACATTTTAGAGCATGTACTTTTTACTTTCAAAAATACTTTTTGAGTACATTTCTGAGCCTGTCCTTTTTACTTTACTTGAGTAGCTATTTGGATCAGTACTTTGTAGTCTTACTTGAGTTGTTTTTTTACAAATGTATTTTACTCTTACTCAAGTAAGAAATCCCGGTACTTTTGCCATCTCTGCATCTTGGTCAGGGCTATTCAACTACTTAGCTCAGACGGCCGCATTGTCAGAAGCCCAATGGGCCAGGGACTGGAGCATGTGTCAATCAAATCGTGTTATCCAATCACAGCGCAGTAGGTGGGACAAGCGGCGTGGAGGCATGACAACCAAAGTCCGCCCACGTCTCGCGTAGCCCGTACAAACTCCTTCCTCGTACGCGTTGATTGGTCGTTGATTCCTTACCGATGGCGACTCTGATTTTCATGCAAGAGTCTAGCAATGTGCGATGTGTGGACGATGCGTAGGTTCTAGCTCACCAGGCTCATCTGGCAACAATTTGAAAGTGATGAAAACAAACCCTGTGTAATTCTGTTTAGGATTAGTAGATGGAGACCGTATCATAGACGTTCTCAATATTTAGGTTGTTTGCCAGTGATTCTTTTACCTTCCATTAATCCATCAGTGCATTCTGAGCAGTGCTTGAAAACTAAATTATTTTTAAAATGTTCGGTTTGGAACGGTTCAGGCAGGCCCATGTTTTATGTGTTCATTCTCGGAACTGTTCCGCCACGAAAACATTTTGGAACGCATTTGGTTCGGAACGCAAAAATTTTGTTCATTCTTAAAGTTTCTCAATATTAGCTTTAGTTATTGGTCATGCAAAAAATATTTGGTGGACTTTAAAACTTCAGTGCAACTGTATTATCGTGAAAACCGGCTTTAAAACACCATTACATTCGTTTCCTCGTCTGTCCACAAGGTGGAGCCCCAGATGCATGGGGCTTGATGACAACCGGAAATAGTCTCCCAGATATAGGTTATGTTAAAATATATACAGAACGACAAAAAAGAAAAAACGCTTTTAACCGGTGTCATGGATTTCATAATATTCCATTTCTGTTCCAGAACAGTTGAAACATTTTCTTTATTTCCATTTCTGCTCCTCATGAAATTCCGCAAAATTCTGTTTGTTTTCGGTTTTCGTTTTTGTTCCTTGAACTGGCTCGGAGCCCTGATTCTGACATAGCTTGATATGCCCGTAGAGTTGAGTTTTAGGGTTCTGCTTTTTCATTATTGTCATTATTGAGAGAAATTAGTCTCTGGAGTTTCAGTGAGTTAGAAGTTGCTGACATTTGATAATTCCATGCCAGTGCACACATTTCATGATGGCATGTGTGTCTGTGTGTGTCTCTAGACATTGATGAGTGTCGCCAGTCTCCGTGTTCTAACGGAGTTTGTGAAAACACTCCGGGAAGCTACAAGTGTGTGTGTAACAATGGATACCAGGTCCATGGAACCACCTGCAAAGGTAGGTGGAGCTGATGTAGTCGCCCCAACATCTCGGTTGCTCGCCTTCCACTAATTCCTCAAGGCAAGTTTTTTGTCAAGACAATCTGCGAGCCCTTGATGTATATTGTAATGGGAGGGTGCCCCCACATGGAGGAGCAGGGGGAATGCACCCGAACGCAGGTCGGCATCAGGCTAAGCTCAGCCCATTGCCAGGCTTCACTCAGGTTTCAGTAATAGGGGCGTGTTGGCAACCAAGTGGCAATCACCAACGGAGCAGGCCCACAATGCACTGCGCCATTCACTACAGTATCATAGTGATCATAAGTGACATTTACTCTCATAATTGTCTGCAGGTGCAGGGCTTAGCTAGCAGTGTGCTAATGTGATATCAATATCAACCTCACCAAATCTACTGCATTTCTTTTTTCTGCGCTAGTCTCTGTTACGCGAGACTGGCGCCCATAGTTTGTACACAGGTTGTGTCTGAACCATCCACTTCCATTCGGGGACGGTTTCTCTATGTTCAGATGATTTCAATATAACTGCAAGCTGATTTAAATTCTGGAAACACCAAAACAAAGAATATCAAAATACTTCATTTCAAACATTGCGTTTCGTTGTCCCCATCTGAAAGTACAAGAGAAAGGCTTGAGATTAATACAATTACTATTTTGAAGGTGGCTGAAAGTGACATATAATGATGCCTTGAGGCTGCTGCTGTATCCTTCCAGACATTGATGAGTGTCGCCAGTCTCCGTGTGCCAACGGAGTGTGTGAAAACACTCCCGGAAGCTACAAGTGTGCGTGTCACAGCGGATATCAACTCGATGGAGCCACCTGCAAAGGTAGGCTGAAATTTGGCCATTCATATGTGTTGTCACACCCGCTTTGGCGATAAGCATGCTTTTTGTCAGACCTCTATAGAAATCGCTGGCACTCAAAGATTTAATATGTTCAGGATCAGTAGCTTGTTGATATGAAGATGTTGCCCAGGTAATCTACAAGATTTAATCTTTCCAGAGTTAAGAGAGTACTGTACACAAGGTTGTGTTCAAAACGTCCAGTTGTATTCACGCACAGTTATTACCTGCACCAAGCAGGTTATGTTTTCGGTTGCGTTGGTTTGTCTGTCAGCAGGATAACTGAAAAAAATATGCACGGAGCTGGATGAAATTATGTACAGTTGTTGGAAATTACAATTGGAATAACTGATTACCATGGTTTTGGTGCATTTCTGTAGCCTATAAATAACATAAAAATTTGACAACTGTTATGAGCTTACTAACTGCAAACACATCCAGCAAAACGCAGCAGTTGCCGCTACTCTACTGCGTGGTACTAATACAGCTCAGATAGCGGTTAGCCCAACGGTCTGCCCAGCTGGAGGCCCGCGTTCGCGTTCCACACACAGATCGCGAAAATATTTATTTTTATGACCATAATCCTGCGTACCCTAAGAGCAAACAAACGGAACAACTGAGTACATTTTGGTGCATTTCTCTAGCCTATAAGTAACATAATAGCGTCTAGATGTTTTCGCATCAGTGTCCCCCATGGCCTTGATGCACTTCTAGTTTCCTCTGTGTTGCCATGAATTGGTTCACTACAATGACATCTGGCAGGCACTCACATTTCATTTCATTCATTTCTTAACGGGCCTGTGTGTCTTCCCAGACATTGATGAGTGTGGTCGATCTCTGTGTTCTAATGGAGTATGTGAGAATACTCCAGGAAGCTTCAAGTGTGTGTGTCACAGTGGATTTCAACTGCACGGAACCACCTGCAAAGGTATGTCCAGAGATGGACAGTAACGCATTCAATTTATACCGTTACAATTTTTGTGTGTACTTTTTTACTTTTGGAGTACATTTTTCGCAAGTTACTTTCTCCTTTTACGTGAGTAAATTTGAGGTGAAAAAAAATACTTTTTACTGAGATGTCAGCAATTCACTACTCGTTACATTAACTTGGCCTTTAGCGACACCCCACACAGACGAGATCGAGTTAGTTTGTTACAGTTAGTTGTTTGTTACATTAGTTAGTTTGTGACACATCATATTACCAGCGCCGTTGTGTTGTTTAGCATTGTAGCCTCAATGCTAAACACAGCGAAGTATTCGAGTTACCAAGTGGAGCAGTCGAGTGGTTGGCGCTTAGTTGGCACATCGCGCCGTTCTTTGTGGTATCCCCCGGGACACTGCGATCCCCGGTGCCCACGCACTGCTCCTGCCAGCAAATGCATTGCTGTCCCTGCTACTCAGCCGCAGCGGAACCATGGGAGTGAAGCGCTCGCTGCAGCCCGCGCACTCGCAGCACGATCGGCCAAGTAGCCCAGTCCGATCCCCCAGAGAGTGCACCCCTAGTTTCAGTGACATACCTTCGTCTCTGGTAGAATTGTAGTCACATTTTTATTTATTTTGACGATAATATGAATAAATATCGTTATAGTATTCGTACAAACTCATGCTGTTTTTTCGTCATTGCTGTAATGTCGTCATGGGAAAAAACAATCGTTAACGATAATTGTGACGAAAATATTTCGTCACGAAATTAACACTGGTTGGGAACTGTTGGCACATATGTTGCCGTCATATCTCTCTCTCTCTCCACCTCGGGCATTTTCTCTCTCTCTCTTGATCTCTCTCGGTCTCTCTCTCGGCCTCTTTCTCGCTCTCTCTCTACTTCCCGGTCTCTCTCTTCTGGCGCTTTCTCTCTCGCTGTCTTTATTTATTTATTTTTTTGTTTACTGAAAGCTACTCAGCACTGTGGAATACGTTTTTACTTTTACTAGTAACTATTTGGATGACTACTTTTTACTGTTAATTGAGTAATATTTTGCTTAAGTAATTTTTATGGCTACTCTGCCCACATCTGGGTTTGTCTAGGGTGAAATATGATGAATCCCTTGTAGTAGATCTAGAGCTCTGTTTGCCATAAATGGGTTTACTAGAATGACATGGGCAAGTTCACTTTCAACATGAACTAGTTCAAATACCAGTTCAATCCCTGTAAAATGAATTTGTTCATTCATCGTTCATAGGTCATCATTTTGAACTATGAACAGGTGGTTCGCCAAAATGAACTTTTTCGTTCTTTTTTGTTTCTTTTTTTTATATTGCTGTCAGCTATAATTTGTCACCATTATTGACAGTGAAAAAGACAATATCTAACTGTTTTAACATTGGATTTTATTAGGGACTAAGTTAGATTCTCAGAGGTGGTTAGAAATGATGCAGTTTGTAACATGTCTGTGCTTTATTGCTGTGTCTTCGCTTGGAAGCCTCTTGAAATCTGATATGAACAAATTATGAACTAAAATACAGCTCAGTTCAATAACGTCAAAAAAGACACTGACAGTCGGTAGGCAGTCACTGGCATTTGCGCATGTATACATTTCATGATGGGCTGTCTGTGTGTGTGTCCAGACATTGACGAGTGCCGCCACTCGCCGTGTGCCAACGGGGTGTGTGAGAACACTCCAGGAAGCTACAAGTGTGTGTGTCACAATGGATATCAACTCAAAGGAACCACATGCACTGGTGAACTTTCTGTCTGTCTTCTCTTCTATGTGTGTGTGTGTGTGTGTGTTCAGAGATGGCAAGTAACGAAGTAAGATAAATTAGGCTAGTTGTTAATTTATTCGAGCAATAACATTGACATCGAACACAACATTGAAAAAATGCATTTTACATACAAGTTATTTGTAGTAGCAAGTACTTTTTACTTTCAAAAATACTTTTTGAGTACATTTCTGAGTCTATACTTTTTACTTTACTTGAGTAGATATTTGGATTAGTACTTTGTAGTCTTACTCAAGTTGTTTGAAAGTTACTCAGTAATTTCGCTACTTAAGTAACTTTTTTGTGGACTACTTTTTTCTTTTACATGCCTCAAATAACCTTGGATAAAACAAATTAATTGCTATACACATTTTGGCTCCTTTTTTTCAAACTAACATAGATCACCCCACAACATTCCCCACAACATTTCTAGGCCTTTGTAGTGAAGTTTTAAAATTAAATGTGATGGTAAAAAACATGTTTGTTTTTTTAAAGAGGCCATACAAATCCATGTGAATTTTACAAAATCCTCTATAGATTTTCAAGTTTTGAACTTTTTTTTTAATATGAAAACCACTCTAGTTCAGCCTACATTCAAGTGAGGTTGATGAAAATTAAACAAAGATTTGGGGGTGAAGGCCGAGTTCAATGAAAATTAGGGGTTCAAACAGACTATTTTGCGCAGATGATGCTGCGTCGCCGCATCATCTGAGAGTTGATAACTCTGTGTTTGAGCAAACTGGCTAGCGTTAGCCTGGCAAGCCAGACCCAATGCATCGTCCACAAATTGCACATCGCTAGACGCTGAATAGGGTCTGGTGCAGCTCATTGACCAAAACTGCGAAAAACGTTAAAAAAAACATGTCAATCAAATGTTGTCATCCAGTCACCGTGCAGTAGAAACTACAAAGCCCCGCCCAAAGCCCACCCACCTCGTCCTCTCTCAAACTTTAAAGACCGCCATTTTCATTGAATCGTGACTCAGGTGGCACCCGGTCCTAGGGTGGACCGAAGTTCGGCTCAGAGGTTTGGGTCGCAGTAGCGCTGCCGTTTTGCCGTGTCGCAGGCCCTTGCGGCCTTCGTCCGCTCAGATGCAGACGCCCGTCCCTTCACGGACGTGCCGTCAGTGCCGTACAGTATTAGCCAGAGTTAATTTTTTACTCAATTTCGAGGTAATTTTACTTTGGAAATGTAGCACAATGGAAAGAGTAAATTTAACACCAAATCTTATAAGGACCAAATACACTCAGACACAGTGTTAAATTTAACTCTTTAAGTGTTGATTTAACACTGCAGAATTTACTGTGTACATACTATACATTTGTGTCTAATGTGTCTCCAGACATTGATGAGTGTCGCCGGTCTCCGTGTTCTAATGGAGCGTGTGAGAACACTCCGGGAAGCTACAAGTGTGTCTGCAACAATGGATATCAACTCCATGGAGCCACCTGCAAAGGTAGACTGTGTGTATCGATTGGATGTGTCGAACCGTCATCTAAGGAGGGGGGTGGCATGAGAGATGGCCAGGCGAAAAAAACATTTATAACGGCAAAAGCAGCGAGGGCTTTGCTCGGGCCGCGGGATAAGAGTGTGCGGTGGCCGAGCCTCCACATGGCGGAGGAGAGCACAGCACGAGCCAGAACAAATCAATTGTCCACGCATCGCACGCGACTAAAACGATGCCCATGTCTTGATTCAAACCTTAAAGGGGCGATGATTGGATTGATCGAATTTGGGCGACTATCTGATTAGTCTGCCTGGTTGGTCCAGATACACCAGACCGTCTAGTCGCATGCGATGCGTGGATGATTGGTTAGTTCTGGGTTACCAGCATAGAAACCAGGTTTTTGCTAATGTCAGGATCTTTTGCCACTTAACTCTTTCAGTGCCACAGACGTTCACAGAAAAAAAAACATACTGCCCAACTCTGACATATTTTAGAATGTCGAAAGATTCTATTGACAATATAATCCTCTATAAGCTGTTGTGTTTGGATATCATTTGTGGAGAATATTTGGTGGACCTCCAAACATCAGGATTGCAATGGTTGGCACTGAATGATTCCATTAAGAAGATCCGTCCTCTATGGATGTCAGAACCTGACGGTGCTTGCTGTGGGCGTTGCAGATGTGGATGAGTGTACGACGGCGCGGGTGTGCGGCCACGGTACGTGTGTCAACTCTCCGGGATCGTTCAGCTGTCAGTGCGAGGTCGGCTTTACGCGGACCCCCGATGGACCGGCCTGTCTGGGTAACTACACTCTCCAGTTTGGGCGTTTGGGGGGGATCTGACCCCAAATCAACCTCAATGTGAAAATGTGGGTCTGTTCTCAATTTTCAATGTGCGAAAATACTTGTTTTTAATAATAATGAAGATAATAATAAAAATAATATTAAAAAGTATTGTTATTATTAGTATTATTATTATTATTATTATTATTAATAATAATAATAATAATAATAATAATAATAATAATAATAATAATAATAATAAGAGTAATAGGGTGGATTGCCCTAATATGGGCCCTTTTTTGCAACTTTCTAATGTGGGACACTGGAGCTTAGGGCAGTGGCCCACATTGGGACAATCCACCCTAATTACAGTAATAACTAGAAGCACTCAGAGATTGCAAACCTGCGCCGCAGTGGTACAAAAAAATAGTATGTACTTTTAGTGCTAGCAGTATGTGTGGTAACTCATCATCATTGCAAGTGCTTTAGTAGCGCCATTGCGATTGACCCATAGACTGTATTCCCACCGGTGAGCATGGCAACTACATTTCCCAACGGCCTCATGCAACCCGGAAGTCTGTTCATGTGACCGCGGTATGCCCCCAGCGATCTATCGGTAAGTTGGTGATTAAGTATGATTATGTTACTTATAGGCTACAGAAATGCGCCAAAAGTTAATTGATTAACTTATAACAATGCCTGTACTTAGTGCTGCTCCGCCACATATTGGTAGTTCCTCAAAGCTCTCCATTTCATGTTCACACACCATTGAGAGCAATTTGGGGTTCAGGGTCTTGCCTAACGACGCTTTGCCATGGACACTGTCGGAGCTGGGAGTCGAACCATCAACCTTTCGGTGATGTAACCCTATGTCCATTGTCCACTTAGGTGACATTGACGAGTGCATAGAGGATGGGCTGTGTGGAGGCGGGAGATGCATCAACACCCCTGGCTCGTACCGCTGTGTGTGTGAGCGAGGATACACACTCAGCCCGGACCACAAAACATGCATTGGTACAAACACAGTAACACACATATGTACACACACAAACGTTGGCACCCATACTATCACAAGCCCATTCTCACGGACGCGCTCCACGGACACTACATATACTGCATTGCAGTGAGATTTAGAATAAGGGATTATATGCACTTAAATAAATGTGCATGGAGCCACAGCCAAAGCACAGTTTTGAATAAATTATAAACCACTGGAATGCATTTTAGTGCTAGCAGTATGTGCGGCAACCCATTATCAATGCAAGTGCTCGTAGAGAAGCGCAATTGCGGAAGTCTGGTCACGTGACCGTGGTAAGCGCCTAGCGATCTATCGATAAGTTGGTGATTAAGTATGATTATGTTAGTTATAGGCTACAGAAATGCACCAAATTGTAATTGATTCTTCCTTGTGTCATTTCCAACAACTCTACAAAATTTCATCCAGATACGTGCACAACCTTTTCAGTTATCTTGGGGACAGACAAACCAACCAACGCTACCAATAACATAATCTGCTTCGCGACATAGCCCCGGCGCAGGTAATGATGGCCACTAAATGCGATTGAAGTTAATGAGTAAGTTGTAACTGTGTGTTGCCACAGTAAAAAGTAATCTAACTTCTGATTACTGACTACATCATTTTACAAGTAACTCCGTGGGCTACTTTTACTTTTAGTTACTTTTCATTGTAATTCCAACAGCTGCCAAGTGCCAAGACCTTGTTTTTCCCGAAATTCACATTATTTGGTTCCTGTTTTAAATGCCACTTCACAATATTAATGTACAACAAATAAAATCTATGAAATCATTGATGATTCGCAGTTTTATTACTAATCTTAACATAAATTATGTTAGTGTTAGGAACTTTAAAGTAACTGAATAGTAACTAAAACTATTTAGGTAAGTAATTTTAATCTGAAAATGCATTGGAAAAAGTAATGTGTTACGTAGTGTCTCAGTTTGTCTGCTATATGACATATTTAACTGAAATTGCTCATCTGACCAAACAACGATTTATTTATTGAAAGAAAATCCTGAAAATGATCG
>OMKY01218503.1:0-11180 GCA_900302395.1 Bregmaceros cantori | reverse complement strand
ATATATATCGTTCTTCCTTCTCTTGCCATAGTCCCGGTACTCTCTCTGTCTGTTTTTTTTATTCTTCCTGTAGTCTCTCTGTCTGTCTCTGTCTATGTCTCTCTCTCTCTCTCTCTCTCTCTCTCTCTCTCCGTCTCCGTCTGCACAAAAATAGCCAAAATAACATCAATCTTTTCAACTCCAAATATGTTTAAGTTAGTTAATTAGGTAGTTAGGTAGTTAGTTAGTTAGATAGTTAGTTAGTTAGTTACTTTAGTTAGTGAGTTTAGTTAGTTAGTTAGTTACTTTAGTTAGTTAGTTAGTTAGTTAGTTTAGTTAGCTAGGTAGTTGGTTAGTTAGTTAGTTAGCTAGCTAGCTAGCTAGCTAGCTAGCTAGTTAGTTTGTTTGTTTCTTTGTTTGTTTGCTTGTTTGTTTCGCAGTTATGTCCATAAAGTATTTTGTATTTTCCGAAATACAAAGATGAAATGTGTGTCTCTAAGATCAAATATTAAATGAGTTATAATGAATTAATGGAATCTCTCTTCTCCTTTGCTGTGGGAATGCGTCGTGTCAGTTCCACACGGGGAGTGCTCTCAGACCACTTCCTTATCAGTGACATGTCTGTGACATGTCTGGTGTCTAACGTTGATATCCGCCTTCCGAATTCCTTCTCAAATGTTTTTAACCTCGTTTTCCGGATGACTTAAAATCCTCTGTTGTGATTCATTTTGGCTTCAACATGTAGTGTTATTGGGGAAGTGCTTGGTGCGACGGGACTTGCATCCACTGTTCACTAGGGGCGCCCCAGAGCACACGCTCTTCCGGCCGTAACGCTTAACGCAATGGAGGACCTCGGCGGGTAGTTCCGGTAAGAATTCTACCTTGGATATGAACTTTGCTGCCGCTACGTCGCTGTGTTGTGACTTATTTTTAAACTTCGCTGTTTAATGGGACAGCACACACCTACTGCGTTGCAAAAAATGATTGTGCTATTCCACACCCAAATGTTCTAGTGTGGATCTGTGCCCCACAAATGCATAATAATCTGCAGAACACGTACATTTACTAATTTTGACTTACCAATGAATGCAGCCATCCCATTGGTCCAGAAGAACATGTGACCACACCGAGTGAGTAACTTCAAGTCGTATTTTCAAAACGCCCCCTGTATTTTGCGCGCAAAGTCGCTACTTCCTAGTTTAGAGTCAACTGCATTAATTACATTACATCAATAGATCTTATACATGACTATGTTAAACCTTGCTAGAAGTAACACAAGAAGTCATTTAAACAGATCAATCAATTGATCTGTTATTATTAAGTGAATGGTTATTGAATACTTGTTACTCCTAACTAATAACTTATTGCAGAAGTTTGGCATTTTAGTTTTAACACAGAGTGCTGTCTCTGCTGTGGATGAGGTTTTTTAGTTAATTGGATGATGTTTTTAAAGTTAATTCTGTTGTATTCAATGAGTCATTTGAAATTTAATCGGGAAATGTCACCTAATTACTATGGCATAGTAATTAGGTGACAGTATGGCATTTCTTCTGCTGATTGTAGGGCCATTTTTACAACACATATTAAAAATAACAATTTCTAGAATAAAAACACCAATATCCATTCAAGGAAAAACTGTGTTCCTAGCTTTCTCAATCGAGAAAAAAATATTTATTTGACTGCACTGTCGTTGACTCAAGAATCTGCTTCATTCCCTAAAGTAGATCCATTCTCTAAACATGTGCAACTTGTCCTGAAAATACTGTTCATTTGTGGCGTTCATTTTTCTAGCATCAGTGACATTTCCCAACCTATATTGGATATGATCAGTCAGAAACTGGGTTGAAAAAGATCGGGGGTAAGATCGGGGATAGACCTCGGAGACGCGTTAGGGGCAGCGTCTTTAACCTCTCCGCCAAATGTCGCCCTTTTTTTTTGTTTCTTTACATTCTAATAAACAAATTGTGTCTATATAACACAAACTGATGACCCAACCTGTTCGTCGGTGACAATGAGCCTAACCACCAGAGATGGCAAAAGTAGCCACATTTCTTACTCGAGTAAGAGTTGAATACATTAGTGCAACTTGAGTAAAACTACTAAGTACTTATCCAAATATCTACTTGAGTAAAGTAAAGACTACAGGCTGAAAAATGTTCTCAAAAAGTATTTTTGAAAGTAAAAAGTACAGGCTCTAAAATGTACACAAACTTATTTTTTAAAGTATAAAGTAAAAAGTACTAACAATAAAATTGTATGTAAATAGCATTTTTTCAATGTTATTGTTTGAATAAACTACACTAACAACCTAGCCTAATTTAGCGTATATCTCAGGACTGAATGAAAACCACTTATTACCTTAATAACTGGGACTGCACTTGGTCCATCAGCGCCCCCTACTGACTAATATTATACACGTTATCCTCCCCCGTCAGTGCGCAAAAAAAAAAAAAAAAGTAACGAGCCTGTTTTGGTAAAAGTGAGGAGTTGAAGTACAAATATTTTTGATAAAAATGTACTCAGTACAAGTAAAAAGTAATCACAGAAATAAGTACTTCTGAAAGTACAGATACTTGAACATTTTACTTAAGTACAGTACTTAAGTATTTGTACTTCGTTACTTGCCATCTCTGCTAACCATCCCATAACCCTTTTAGCGGAGGTATCAGCCCAATGTATCAAGGATGTTGGGGATTTGTGGTGTTTGGGCGCGGGGGGGTGAGGGAGCCGTTGAGACTGCTACGACCGGTAGCGGGTTACTGAGGGTATACGGCCTGCGTGTGGCGCTCTGAGTGAGCGGTGATAAGAACCGGCTCATATATAGCTGTGGGTGGAGCCGTCCTGATAAGGAAACACTCTGGGGGGAGCTGATAGCTGAGAAGGTGCAGGTACGACGTTGACTTCCAGGCCCGGGACACAACATTTATATTTATATTAGACAAAAAGGAACGATTTAAACAGAACGGGTCGATAGTGAACATGTTGATGCTTTGAGGTGTATCGTATATTTTCTGCTATCACTGTAGCGTGATAATACACAGACACACAGTCACACACAAAGGGTGTATGTATATTAGAAAGATATTTCACTGTGGGATACCTTTATGGGAAGAATATAGAACCGCAAAGCGGCAGAGACGAGACGAGAAAATGTAAGAAACTGTTTGTTACATGAAATCGGGAGATATTGTTTGCCTTATGTAAGGCCGGGCGACGTGAAGGATTACTATGGTTTAGCTCAGTGTATTTTTCAGTAACTACTAGTCATTTTTTTTGTTCCAAATTGTTTTTTCGAGCATCAGCTAGGATTAGTCAGAAGCTGGGTTGAACAGATTGGGGGTAGACATCGCAGACGAAATAATGTCTGGTAGACACAGCGTGATTAACGTGACATTAGGTGTGGTGTCCATAACTTCTCCGCCAACGACACCCCAAGGAACTAGAAATCTAATGCATTGCATTTTTTTTAACGTTTTTCTTTTGGCCGCAAGATGAAACAGTCTTTGATTCGTGCCCTGGTTTTAACACACGTCGTAATGAATCCATGAAACATATTTCAAAATAAATGTTGTTTACAGCTACCAATACCGACCATGAGATATTCTACTGTTGTTCATAAACTGGCCACACGGGGTGGTGTTCCTACACACACTTCTACATCACTCATTCCTTGTGACGTCTGCCAAAGCAACTCGCGCTGTGCTATTCCACATCCAAATGTTCTAGAGTGGATCTGTGCCCCACAAACGCATGAATCAATAATCTGCCGCAACCTGTTCCATTTACTAATTTTTGACGGACTTACCAGTGAATGCAGCCATCCCATTGGTCCAGAAGAACATGTGACCACACCGAGTGTGTAACTTCGTATTTTCAAAACGCCCCCCCCCCCTTGTTCCTCCTAACTAATAACTTATTGCAGAAGTTTGGCATTTTAGTTTTAACACAAGAGTGCCGGCTCTGCTGTGGATGAGGTTTTTTAAGTTAATTCTGTTGTATTCAATGAGTCATTTCGAAATTAATCGGGAAATGTCACCTAATTACTATGGCATAGTAATTAGGTGACAGTATGGAATTCCTTCTGCTGATTGTAGGGCCATTTTTACAACACATATTAAAAATAACAATTTCTAGAATAAAAACACCAATATCCATTCAAGGAAAAACTGTGTTTCTAGCTTTTTCAATCGAGAAAAAAATATTTATTTTACGGCGCTGTTGTTGACTCAACATCACTCATTCCTTGTGACGTCTGCCAAAGCAACCCCGCTTTCACTCTGAGAAGAAAGACACACACACACACTCAAACACACGCACTCACGCACACACACATAGACACACACCAGCACGCACATTAAGGCTGCACGGCTTTGCTCCAAATTCAATTTTTTTTTCTTACCGCTGCGTTATATTGTCGGTTTCATAATTGCCATTTTTGTTTTGTTCATTAGGGAGGGGGCAACTACAAATAGATTTTTTTAATCAGGGCTTTCAACCAACATTTTTTTCCCAACAAAACAGAATTATAACGTTTCCGGTTATGAGTATCACCAGTCCCGAACCAGTTGAAACAAAAAAATATTGTTCCCGGAAACGGTTAATTTAATTCCTGTCAGCTTGGTACAAGTTGTGCCAGGCCGTGTTTCAATTTAAGTCAACACTCGTCGCGGGCGTGGCTTGGAAAGGAAGACGCAGCAGCGGCAGAGACTGGCGGAGCAGCGGACACCGGACAGGCGCGCCATGCGGGGGACTCGCCCACGCAGTGGGGTCAGGGGTCAGGCGCACGGTAGTGTTTCAACAAAAACTTTGAGGGAGCTAAATGAAACCGGTTTTAACCAGTTACCATTATTTTCAAATAAGTGTTTCTGTTCCAGAACGTAAAAAATACTAACGTTTCCGGTTTAATTTCTGTTCCCTGGAAAATACAAAAAGTTCCCGGGGTTTGTTTTCGTTCAACCAGCACAAAGCCCTGATTTTAACTGCAGTTTATTAGTAAAGCGAACGTAAAACTGAGCGTGTCCCATTTGCATACGCACACCTTGCATTTAATGTCTTTATGACAGAGCATTTTCTTTTCTTTATATTCACTAACAAGGTGACTGCACGTCAATGTCTGTGTATGTCTACCAGGCGTCAAAATGCAGTACTTTCACTTCCAAGACAGCGAGCAGACAAAGACGAGACTTGACACCTTTTACATTTAAAGTGCAATAATAGTGTTACTTGGATCAACCGCGGTGTGCCGCCTTGCGGTGTTATCAACTATTGTGATTCACCATTCATCCTTAATACACACACGCACAGACACACACACACACACACACACACATATACTTCCACTCATGATTATATACACTGGATGCAAGTTTCGACTGTAAATATTTTATATTTTAGTAATCCAGTGTTCTGCTAAAATTCCCATCAACTAATTGGATGAAATATGCTTTTGGTTAGGTACCAAACAATTCTGCAAATACAACCAGAAAAAAATGACAGAATAATGAATGTTCAATGAATGAATGTAACGCCATTTAATAATAAATACGAAATTCAGTTGTAGTGACTCCTTGTAGGTAATCTACCCTACAAGGTGTAGGGTGGATTGCCCTAATGTGGGCCATTTTTTGCAACGTCCTAATGTGGAACAGTCAGTTGCCCAATGTGAGACATTGAAATGTAGAGTTGAACAGTTGAACTTAATGTTAGACACCTTACCATAGTTTGCTTTTACCATAGTTTCACTGGCATTCATTAGTTTAAGGAGGAGCCAGAGCCTCTGGAGATTAGTTGTCCCACATTAGGCAGTGGGCCACACTAGTTGTAGTTTTATTCCAAGAGAGTTGGACCGATCTGTTACCACATTCACAAAGCTAAATTAGGGATTAAGTTCCATTACTTTTCACATCGTCATGTTTTTGGTTTTGGGTTTTATAATGTTATAAATCTGGCCTGTGTTTGTAAGCCTGTGTGTTTGCTGTTCCCCATCATTTTCTGTTGCATGGTGGTGGCGTTGTTGGGGTTCCCCCGCCTCCCCGCAGCCAACAGATGATAAGAGAGCTATGTTGGGCATAGATAGCTCTATCTCGGCGGCTAACGCTAGCACTAGCCCGCCATTACGTACATGGAAGGCATTGACCGCCAGCAACACGCCTCACGAAGGCCTAGCCACACAAAATGGAGTTCCCTGAATGCCCCCCACCCCCCAAGTTACACGTCACGAAAAGCCTGAAAGTAACGTGGGGTTGCCCTTGTAACAAATAGCGTGCCGATACTCACTATAATGCTGTGATGTCCCACAAAAGTCTGTTTGACCGATCAGCGATAATGGATTGGAACGATAAGTTCAACTTGACTCAAGGTAGGCGACGTCTTTTACGTTATCAGAGTTTTCTTATTGTGTTTCTTCATTCTCTGTTTTAGTCGACGCCTGTTGAAACAGAAATTGTTTAAATAACTTCATTGTAGGCCTGGACGATTGTGCTTATAAATAAAATCATAATTTTTATCTTTTAAATCTCGATTTCAGATTGCATTTGATTTTTTGATGCAAAGAAACAACCATATGAAATAAAAATAATTGTATCACTCAAATTATTCATTTTAGTTATTTATTTTAATTTCTTTATTCATTTAAAGAAATCCGTTTTTCATTAATTATTGAGAGAGATAGTGATAGCATTAAATAGGAAACTAGGATGAAGAGTCGGGGGGAGACGTTGGAGAAAAGCTGGAGAGGGGATTAGAACCCGCACCACCGCTCGACAAATTTTTACAGTATAATTGTTTTATAAATATATGATTTCATAATTGTTTTAAATATATCTAAGCACATCCAAATGTCCAATCATAATAGTAAGACTACAGTGAGTCGTAATGTTGCTGTACTAAATCAGTGACTACAGCACTGGTAGAATTATCATAGAAAACATTAAAATATGAATTTTGTATATTGAACATTTTTTGAAACAAAATAATCCAGTAGGCTTGTTGCACGGCAGACATTATGGTGGTATCATCACGCTCAGATGGAGCGTCTGTCTGAGATGCACAAGGCTAGCCTGGTGAGCCAGAAGCAACGCGTTGTCCACGCATCGCACATTGCTAGACATTGGGTCTGGGTCTGGGAATATCAGGCAGTCGTCTCTGGTATCCGGGCCGGACCAATGGAATTATTTGAATCGAAACGTGGGCGGAGATTAGTATGGGTGATGCAGGACGTGGGCGGAGTTTGGTATAGAGGAGGCGAGACGTGGGCGGAGTTTGTCATGCTTCCACACCGCTTGTTGAGAGACTTTCTTGCTGTCTTGAACCACTCTGCCAATGACGCCCCCCAATTAAAACAAATGTGATGGAGTCTGCTAAGGGGTTGTTCTTTTTTCTATTGTGTGCAGCTGACACTAAGACGCCACCATCTGTTCCAGGACCCCCAGCCAATCACACCCCACCTTCCTCCCTGTGACCGCCCACAACTCAGACCTCAGCGCCTGCTCCGCCCGTCTCCGGCCCGTGTCTCGAGGGCTTCGTCGTGCCCTCGCCCATGACGACCGCCGCCGTCCCCACGATGGCCAATATCACTGACTTCGACAGCGCCGAGATCATCCAGCAGTACAGTCACATCAACACTCGCTTTGAAACCTTTGACGATGACCTGGACCACGACAACAGCTCCGTGCGCCTGTTCGAACGGTCCCGCATCAAGGCCCTGGCCGGTAAGCTCTCAGCTTGGGGTTCTTGGCGTGTCAGTTGTCTGCTCCATGGTATGTACGTGTAGCGGATGTTAAACGGTTACATTCAAATTTCTCCATACAGTGATTGAACCGACAGTAATAGGCTGCATAGCCAGTTACTGTCGGCAAATGACTGCTTATATTGACGGGTTTATGTGCAAAACACATTGGGGGGAGTCATTTTGTCCCACCCTTCTTAAGGTCACTTCCGTTGCCTTATTGTTGCCTATGTCAACTCTGTTACTGGGCCGAGGTCCGAGGACACAAAACACACACCAGTTCAAAATCTGACCACTAGATGTCGGTCTGTGATCAGTTACACATCATCCCACTCGCTTCAGTTCACCATTTTGTAGAAATATTGATGAAATACAGTCAAAATCCGACTTAAAGTTACTCACCGAATGGTCAGTTCTTCTGGACCAATAGGCTGGCTGCTTATACTAGTAATTCCAAAAAGAATAAGAAAATGGAACGGGTTGCACTGATTATTAAATCATGAATTTGTGGGTCACCGATCCGCACGAGAGCATTTTGGTGTGGAATAGCACACCGCAAGTTACCACCATCCACTTTAAATAACGTGGTTGGTGTGTGTTCCCACCGAATAGACATGTTCAAAAACAGTCCAAAACACATCAATGGCACCGGAAGTGACGTTCCGAGTGCAAATTTAACCAGAAGTACCCCTCAAACTCGTCTATAGTCCCCTGTCTGCAATGTCTTTCTTAGTAACGCTTTCTATGTAACTCTAATCCCATCCCCTGTTGCTACCGTTGCATGCTGGGAACTCCGACTTTCTCATGTGATCCGTTTCTAACCAATTGAATTGCGTTGTGTGTCGACTTCCCCCAAGTACAACTTCTTTAAAATCATTCCGAAATGTTTTATTCATCTTAATGTCCAGGCAGAAAGGGGTGGGGCTTATTAGCGCTGTTGGAAAGTAGTAAGTTAAGATGTGGTGAATTGCCCTAGAGTGGCCGACTGCCTCATCACTACATTTTCATTGTCCCATGTTAGGCAACTGCAGAAAAGGGCCCACATTAGGGCAATCCACCCTATCAGACTCACCTCCCTTCCCGGCCAAGCAATGTTTTAACTTTGGGGGGTGGGTGTGGCCAGGCGGCAGCCATCACCCCCATCAGTACCTCACTCTCTGCGACTGCGAACACAACACAATCATCAGTGTAGTGTTCACGTAGCCAGACATTTGGAGTGGAGAGTGGGTGTTCAAAGTACCGGGATTTCTTACTTGAGTAAGATTTAAAATATATTTGTAAGAAAACAACTCGAGTAAAACTAAAAAGTACTGATTTTTTTTTTAGAGGCACACCAAGAGACTAAATTAAAACGACTCAATAACTACTACTGTACTCAGTGCATTACCGAGTACTGCCACCTGCTGACTTATTCCCGCTATACATGCAATCCTACCATGTCGTTGCAGAAAAAAAAGAAAAAAGTAACAATCCTGTTTTGGGAAAAGTAAGGAGGTACTAATATTTTTGTTTAAAATCTACTGAGTAGAAGTATAAAGTATTCGCAGAAAAAAGCACTTCTCAAAGTACAGATACTTGAAAATTCTACTTAAGTACAGTACTCAAGTATTTGTACTTCGTTACTTGCCATCTCTGGTGTTCAACCACTGCCAAGGCAAGGCCAACGGGTTGCTAACAGCTGCTAACAGCACACAGAACAGCTGATTTTCTAGACTTCCCACTGGGAGCTCAACTGTCACCTGTCGAAGCGTGTTTTCACTCAAGTCCTTTGGTTCACACTTGGGTCCGGACCAAAGTTGCCGTGATTTAGTTTGGGCGCTATTCACAGTGTATTTCAGATTTTAAAAATGTGCGTCCCCCCAGAGTGGATCTGCAACACGGTATCGCCAAAGTATCGCCCACATATCGATCGCGACCGGGCGGTACGGTGGGTCTGGATCAACCAGGCCGACAAATCAGATTGACATCGACGTTTGGGTGATCCAATGGAAGCAGCCGTTGTTTCGACTCGAGACGTGTGTCTCCACGCCTACTACACTGTGATTTGATAACTTCATTTGACTCACACACCTTTTTTCAGAAGTGCTGAATCCAGAAAAAACTAGAAGCAGTCAGAGATTGCAAACCTGCGCCTAAACCTAGTCTAACCTAAAATAAAAACTTTTTTTTTTTTTTAATAAAAGCACAATTTGAGAACGGGGATCGTTCACCGATATCGAATCAAACTTTATTTATATAGCACTTTTCATGCAGAGCAATGTTACTTATAGGACACAGAAATGCTTTATTCCCAACAACTCTGGAAAATTTCACCCAGATCCGTGCTCAACTTTTTCAGTTATCGAGGGGACAAACCAACGCGGGTGAAAACAGAACCTGCTCTAACCTGGGCGAGGTTATGATCTTTCTAGTCACGTGCGATGCGCGGACGATTAATTTATTCTGTCTTGTCAGGCTGTAGTGATACATGATATTCAAACAGCCACACCAAGGCTGAAAGAACCTGGTTGCTAACTGCTGTACCGTCGGGAATTCCCTGATGGTTTAGGACCGCTGTGCTCTGCGTTGTGTCTAAGCTGTGACAGTGACAGTGGGTCTGTCGTCGGTCAGGCTGCTCTGACGCTAGTGACGTGGATGGGTCTGGACCGACCTTGGTTATTATTGCACTGTGTGGTGCAATAGTGTCTGTGTGTGTCTGTGTGTGTGCGCGCGAGTGTTTTCAAATAACGGGGCCGTGCGTTGTAGCGTTGCTGGCATGAGATATCTCTATGTTGCTGTCAAAACGCTGTGGTACCGACAAAGCGATAGATTTTGACGTGTGCGCGTGTCTCTGTGAGTGTGTGTTTGTGCGTGTCTGTGTGAGTGTGTGTGTGTGTTTGTGCGTGTGTGTGTCTGTCTGTCTGAGTGCGATTTTTGCACTCGCGTGGTGGGGATGAGATATCTCTCTGTTGCTGTCAAAAAGCTCCGCTTCCTACAAAGTGATGGGTGTACGTGTGTGTCTGTCTGTATGCACAAATGGGTGTGTGTGTGTGTGTGTGTGTGTGTCTGTGTGAACATTTTAGTGTGCTTTCATTTGTTTGAAATGGTAGCTTGTGTGTGAACATAGACGCGTGTGATGCGTGGGTTAGTGTGTGTGTGAACATGTCCACACAATACATGTGTGTGTGCTTGTGTGTGTGTGTGCTTGAATGTGTGTGTGTGTGTGTGTGCGTGAACGTATGTATGTATGTCTGTCTGTGTGCATAAACATGTGCATGTGTGTGAGTGTGTGTGTGATTGTGTATATGCATGTGTGTGTGTGTCCATGTGTGCGTGTGTGTGTGACAGCTGAGCTGTGTCCTGTGTGTAGCCAGTGTGTTGGATCACTGACACATTCCCAACATGCTCCATGTCGGAGCGGCCTAGACAGCTGGCCGTGCCCCCACCATAGCTCACATCCCTGGGATGACTGCCGTAGCCTATACCCCCCCCCCCC
>OMKY01218501.1:0-13600 GCA_900302395.1 Bregmaceros cantori | reverse complement strand
CGAGCAGAATTTTACGGAATTTTACAAGGAGCGGAAACAGAAACGTTAAAAGATTTCTTCAAATGTTCCAGAACAAAAATGGAACATTATGAAATCCACAAAACCGGTTAAAAACTTTTTTTTTTCGTTCTCTATATATTTTAGCATATCCTATGCAGGGGTTAATTTGAGCCGGAACACGCCGCCGCTGAGCAGCCAGACTCTTCAGCACTGATTGACGCTGAAATACGTATCGACTATTGACACAGACGGACGACGGGGCGTCCAAGAGCTCGCAATATGAATTTTGTTCACCACCATTCAGCGGTGAGTGGCAGGGGGATTTCGCGCTTTGTCTCTGTCTGTATGTATGTGTGTTTCTTGTTCAGCGGAGAAATGTGGATAATGTTGTCCGTGCTGGTGTGTCTAGTCGAGATGATTTAAAAATAATATATCATCGTAACTCGGCAAGCACTGACACCTCTCCGTGTTGGCGTGTGTGTGTGTGAGAGAGAGAGGTGGGGAAATGGCTCGCTGGCTGGCCCCGTGGTCCAGCGGTTAAAGAAGAGGCAGCCCCATTCACCTTGTCGCCGTGTCCACACTCGCCCGCACGTCATAGACGTGATGTTAATTTAAATCCTGAAGTTAAAAAACAGTGATCAGGAACCGTCAGGGTACTGAGTGAATTAGTGAACTCGGAGCGGTAAGAAAACATAGCAGACAATACCAGTGGTGCGTTTATGTGCTCCAAAGAAAGCAGAGAGTTGGACGCACCATGCATGAACCTAATGCACTTTGCATTCATGTACGACGCAATTTATTTTTATTTTTTTAATTGTGCACATTTTGGAGAGAGGGGTTTTCAATGAATCCAAATATGTGTTCGTTAGTGAGCGGGTACGGGTGATGTGCTTCTCAAAAAACGGACCCATGCAGGACTCGTTGGGTCGTTTTTACTTGTTTTCCCGTGCGTTCCGGCACCTGAGTCCATGTCGCCATCGACTTGCTGTTGTATGTAATTTTGTTCCGGCATTTGGTAATTTACAAATTAAGCACTGATCCTATGTCTGGGAGACGATTTCCGTCCACTTTTACTATCAGTCGTCAAGCCCCATGCATCTGGGGCTCCATCTTGTGGACTGACGAGGAAGTGAATGTAATGATGTTAATACAGTTGCTCTGAAGTTTGAAAGCTATATAAAAGAAGATGTATAAAAAATAAATTCTAAACTTAACATTGCACAATATAAGGAACTTTAAGAACGAATTACATGTTTGTGTTCCGAACCGGTTCAGGACCAATATTTTGGTGGCGTAACGGTTCCGAGAACGAAAACGTTAAATATAGACCTGCCGGAACCGTGCAGAACGGAGCGTTTTAAAAATAATTTCATTTTCATGCCGTGATGGTGAGTGTCTCACCTCTCTTCGGGCATGTGCTGAGGCGGGGTGAGAGAACTGGGGGAGGGTGAGGTGTGCGTGTGGTGTTGGGGGGTGCAGCTGTCGCTATGAGCATGTGGGGAGTAGATTAGGGGTGGCTGGTGAATCATTTACTCTGGGGTGGCTTCGTTGCGTTCGCCTCGTTTCTGCATATCAATGAATGGGATCTACTTTAGGCCCCTGTCACACCACAACGTTCAAACCTCACTGTTTTCCAGAGATGATGTAACGCATTACAATTTATTGGTGTATTTTTTTAAACTTTTGGAGTACATTTTTTTCACAAGTTACTTTCTACTTTTACTCAAGTAAATTTGAGCTGAAAACCAAGTACATTAAATTGGCCTTTAGCGACACCCGTTGGGAACTGTTGGCAGATATGTTGACGTCATATCTCTCTCCATCTCCCTCTCGGGCACTCTCTCGGCCTCTCTCTCTCAGCCTCTCTCTCTCGCTCTCTCTTAGGAGGATATGAAAAAAAGGGGAATTGCCATTCAAGTACATGTTGAAGAGAATTTGTCCTAATGTATTATTATTTTTCTTACTGAAAGTTACTCCGTACTTTCGCTACTTCAGTAACTTTTTTGTGGAGTACTTTTTTTACTTTTACTTGAGTAACTATTTGGATGACTACTTTTTACCTTTACTTGAGTAATATTTTGATGAGGTACAGTGGCTGTGTCCGAAATCGCTCTCTATCCCCCATATAGTGCACTATATGGGGCGCACGCTATTTTGTAGAGGTGCTCAAATTCTCCATGTACCCTATATAGTGCACTCAAAGTATCCCACAATGCATCACGAACAGTAGTGAGCATCGTGTAGACCCCCCATTCTTAACTAGGGGTCCGTGGAGGAATTTGTTCTAAACTGGGGGTCCGCAAAAGGTCCGAGTATGTTGATACATGCATACAGAATACCGCCTACTACCACCTGGGTGCAGTAAGATACACATTTTAACAGCAGTTTAAAGTGATACTATGCGTTTATCCTACAGTATACCAAATTACTAAAAAATAAAATAAAAGTAAAAATAAAAGTTACTGCCATATTATCAAATTCCAGGCCTCTATATCCCTTAAAATGGAGGGGTCTGTGAGTTACCTTAAGCCAGGAAAAGGGGTGAAAAAGTTTAAGAACCAAGCAATATAACCCATAATGCATTGAGAGACACATTAAAAAATTACAAAAATTACAAAAAAATTGCGTGGCGGGAGTCAATAGCGACCGACCACGACAAATATTTGACCTTTTGTGATGATTGTTGAGAGCGAGCGAGAGAGAAAGCGCCCGAGAGAGAGATATGACATCAACATATGTGCCAACAGTTAAGTACTTTTTAACTGAAAGCTCAGTAAAAAGTAGTTTTTTTCACCTCAAATTTACTTGAGTAAAAGTAGAAAGTAACTCGTGAAAAATGTACTCCAAAAGTAGAAAAGTACACAAAAAAATTGTAACTGAGTAAATGTAATGCGCTACTGCTCATCTCTGGGAATCAGGGAGGATGTTTCTGAGCGTGAGAGAGAATGACCGCGATAGGATGACAATACAGCGGGTTAGATTAAATGAATGAGCTGCAATAATATATTTTTTTCTTTTTTTTTTGTGCCAGGGGAAATTTTGGACATACACTTACCTGCCACATAACAAACTAGAAGCACTCAGAGATTGCAAACCTGCGCCACCGTGGTACAAAAACATAGTACTGTTAGTCCTAGCGTGTGTGGCAACCTATTATCAATGCAAGTGTTCGTAGAGTAGCGCGATTGCGATTGACGCCACCGGCGAACATGCCAACTACATTTCCCAGCGGACCCGGAAGTCTAGTCACGTAACCGCACAGCGATCTATCGGTAAGTTGGTGATTAAGTGTGATTATGTTACTAGGCTACAGAAATGTACTTCTTTCTTTTGTCATTTCCAACAACTCTGCAAAATTTCATCGAGTTCCATGCACAACTTTTTCAGTTATCGAGAGGACAAACCATATATTTTTAAAACTAAAATCTAAAAACAAAATCACATTTGTGAAAGTGTCTCGAGGCAGCTTCGGCTGCGATTTTGGCGCTGTATAAAAATCTGTTTGAGCATTGAGCAGAGTTGAGTTGAGTTCCTCACTCACACGTCTATGATACGCCATGGCGTTAAGCACGCGTGCTCTCCCAATCAGACTAATGATTGCAATCACAAAAACTGCAACATGGCAGACGCGCGTAGGCGTCAACACGGCACACCCGCCGTGATTGCATGAAAAGCATGCTCCTGAATCGCTAACAAGTTACAAAGTTTATAACCTGCAAGAATCTTCCGGAGGGTGGTGGGAGTGGGGGGCAACTTTGAAACCCAATATGCAAGGATGATTTAGAGTCAGAACCACGTTGGAGGAGAGGAAAAGTAGGACGATATCATCAGGAGCCTGAGAATGAGAGAAAGGAATGACTCAAGGTTCCCATTTTGGGTCATCTTTTTTTTTTTTATTTTACGAACCAAAGTCATAGCAGAGGCTGCGGCAGGGGTGAAGAGAATGAAAGTTGTAAAAGTCAAAGAATAAAAAGTTGGAAACATGAAATACACAAGGCTTGTTCTCATTTTCTGCTCCTTTTGGCCAAATGGTGCGCTGTTTGTTTATTAGCTTTCCTGTGTGCCTTCAAACCCTGCTACCCGGAGGTGATGTTGGCATGTTACGCAACACGCACACGCGCGCACACACACGCGCACACAGACACACACAACAATATAGGCCAGTGTGGGAAGGAGCTGGAGAGAAGGAAGAAGAGAGACACACAGCCAAGCCATTCTCCACAGACCTCTCGAAACAGAACAATGCCAAGTGAGCTTTTGAGAGAATTACTGATGATGACTCTGCCCGCTGTGATTGCACAGTAAAAATGAGGTTGTGTAAATGGGGCTGCATTGTTGTTCTCTCTCTCTCTGACTCGCTCTCTCGCTATCTCTCTGTGTTCATCTTTTACTCGTCACTACCGTTACATCCCTCCATCTCTCTCCCTTTATTTACAGTTTGCACACTTTTCTGAAGATGAGGATTTCAGAAGATTTCCGAACTTAACGTTCATCTTATTTCCAGCACTACCAAAATGTGTTCTTCAAAATATTTAGAACTACTCTTGCAGGATTAATCCTTAACTGGAAAAACCAAAATAGGCCTACGCCCCAATTGCTAACAGTATATCCCCAAAAACAAAGCTAAAAAAGTTGCGGCAAATCCATTCACTTGGTCAGAAGTTGTGGATCAAACAACAATGTTGCCATCTTGGGGGCGCATGGTGGCCAAGCGGGCAGAGAGTGCTTCCCCCAAACCATAAGTCGAGCAGGTTCAAATCCCCTGTCCGGCTTTTCTGCAATGTCTCCCCCCCCCACCCCCGACTGTTCATCTCACTTTCCGATTTAATCCTGTCGTAGTTTCCGATTTAATCCAATCCCTACTACTACTATCAGGGCATCGGTTCAAAAGTTATTACGACAACACAAAGGATCTGCTGCAGCGGCGGCACACGCAAAACCATTATATCCCCTATGTGTTTCGGAGGCATAAGTAATACAGGTTGCCGCTTGGCTAAGCTACCCATGACGGAGGAACTTAGAGGCAAAGTTTTGCTAGCGGTTTGTTGATACAGGTCTATCTGCTGGCCGTCCACCATCAGGGAAAATTGACAACTTCTCTGACAGCTGGAACGTGATCTGCTATGGAAATTGTCGAAGTGAATGCAAGAACTGCTGATAATTGGCCCAGTTGTCACTGAACCAATTGTCAATTTGAATTTCAACAAAATGAAATAATAATGCAAAATTTTACAAAACAGGGTTGAGAAACAGAAATAAAGTATTTGCAAGGACTCAGGCAGCCGATAATGAACAAACTTTGACAGACTTTGCGTATCGTGAATTTAATTTCATGCGTCACTGTGGCTGGTTTTCATGTGTAGGAAGGCAGGCTGTGGGTGCTCTTCTCTTTATTAGTGCCAAAAACATGCTCTAGTTAACCTGCTCCAGTCAGTGCCCCTAGCCAAGGCTCTGTTTCAGAACTGGAGTTGGCCCCCCGGGTGCGGCTGCTCACGGCTCCTCAGGGATGGGTTAAATACGGAGGAAGAATTACACTGTACATCTATGCATGTATGTACTGTCTGTGGGACGAAATAAAGTACCTAGTAGAAAGTAGAAACAATAGCACAACAGGACCCTCTTCCAACTAGCAAATGTAATTATTTAAGACCTGGGTAAATTGAATGTTAGACCTGCAGGGGCTGGCCCCATGGCGTAGCGGTTAAAGACGCTACTCCAAGACAACCCCATACATAGTCGCACGGTCGCTGGGGCATAGGAGCAAGAGATCCCTACCCTTTGCTACCTTCTTTTTGAATTGTTTTAGACCCTACAGGAACCATTAATCTACGATAACTTTTTCTACCCCATTCCCTCGGAAAGGTCGCTACAGAAAGACCTCTAGACTGAGAAACAGTTTCTTCCCACACACAGTGATGCTACTGAATGCAGGCGGTAGCCTTGATATGTTGGCATGTTACATGTGCTAATTTTATGCCAATTCCACTTTATAACATGTGCTGCTTTTCTTTCTTTTTATTGTTGCCCTTCTTCATTTCCTATTGATCTTGAGAGAGTTGTTCCATGCCCAACTAAAACTCCATGGCTGTGTCCGAAATCGCTCCCTAACCCCTAGCCCCTAGATAGAGCACTGACTATATAGTCCACTCAATCTCAGCGACGAGATTTCGGACACTAGAATCGGCACTGTTAACTTACTCATAGTGACGTCATTACATGTCGGCATTGGCCGTAGCATTCGCATTTTTTTTTTAAATAATAAATGTATACTTTATCACAGAAAATCAATTGTACTCACATTTATAATTATTTGCCGTCCTCCATTGTTTTTGTTTTGGAGCGCGCGTCGTCTTCTTCTACGTTTTAATTAGTGTAATGCGTCTCGCAATGCATTATGGGTTATATTTCTCCGTCTAGGGTACATCCGATGCTCACTACATTTCGCGGTGCATTATGGGATACTTTCAGTGCCCTATATGGGGCACATGGAGAATTCGGACACCCCTACAAAATGGCGTGCGCCCCATATATTGCACTATATGGGGGTTAGGGAGCGATTTCGGACACAGCCCATGTGTGTGTTCTACTGCCATGTATATTCAATATGGCGAATTCAACTGAATCTTGAATAATCTTTAAAACCCAGGACTGTTGTCAGGGCAGGCGCAGCTTGTAGCCACTCAAACCCCTGAGAGGGGAAACACAAAAGCAAAAAAACATGTCGACGATTGTGTGAACGTGTGTACGCCTACGCCTCCAGCATAATGCTCCTGGCATTATGCTTCTGCTGTGCCACAGATCTGAATTCCTCTCCTGCCGTCTGGTTCATTGCATTGCACGGTTCTGACAATCCTGGCAGACTGGTCCCTTGGGGGCGGATGTGTTGGGACAAAGACGACAATATCTCTTTCACGTGTTCTTGCTGCTGTTTTCTCTCGTGCCGCCTGCAGGTGTGAATGTCTCCAACTGGACTTATTAAAGCGCAAAAAAAGGCATGCGGGGAATATTAAAAAAAAATGGTTGCCTCTGCTCTGCAAACTGACTGGCACACACACACAAACGCACACACACACACACACCATGCAGATACACCAATGCTCACAAACCATGCATATACTCAAGCACATGCATAAATATGTACTGAGATATTCCCCCAAACATGTTGGAATACAGACAACACGGGCATGCATGCCGAGGCTTTGGCAGATCGCAGTGCCTGCATAACTTAGGAGAGACACATGCAAACCATTTTTTTTTCATTCACACCGACACACAAACCACCATTCAGACAAGCACAAACATATCGAGGGGGTAATGCAACACATGCCGCGCACACACAGAGCCACGGCAGCAATAGGTGTAATGACATACACCCACAAAGAATAAAAAATGCATACATAGACGCCGACAAAACAGTCAACAGAGACTCAGACACACAAACGGCAAGCACGCAAACTCCGAAGCAGCAAAGCGTGGCAGTCGCTTCGCAAGTGAAGGCCCACTTGCACACAAACATACACACACACACACACACACACACAACACAACACAAAAACATGTTTACGGGCAAAAGAAAGAAAATCAATTATGCCTCAATTTATTCCGGCAGAGTTGGTGCCAGCGTGTAGCCGAGTGGAAGGGTGGGGAGTTGGAGTGTGGGCGGGTGGTAATCATAGTGCCGTTGGAGGCAAGAGGGGCCTTGGATGTGTGCCAGTCACGATGGAAGTTCCATCCCACAGCCATCTGATGGCACCCAGGCAGCTCTCTCTCCCTCTGCAGCCAGGGAGTGTCCATTCATGTTGGCCCGCCATGAAGGATGGTGCATGGCGCTGGTAATGGCGGTATTTTGGATCTTTGCCTTCTGGCTGAAACTTGATCACCGTCACTCCAGTGGCGGTAGATTTGTTGTAATTACAAAACTGTAAAGGGATTTGTGGGAGCGTGCCCCTCTATGAGTACATTTGAAAAGGATCCCTCTTCTTGCTTGTGGTAGTCTGGCGAGCCAGAATGAACGCATCGTCCACGCATCGCACAACGCTAGACGCTTGCATTGGGTCTGGGAAAATCCAGAAGTCGCCGTCAGTACGGAATCAACCGACCAATCAATGGGGAGAGTTTGTACGGGCTACTCAAGACGTGGGCGGAGTTTGTACGGGCCACACAAGACGTGGGCGGAGTTTGTACGGGCTACGTGAGACGTGGGCGGAGTTTGGTTTTCATGCCTCCACGTCGCTGTGGATAACACCATTTGATTGACACATTTTTTTAAACAATTTCCGACCCTGGTTTTACCAGTCTAGCGATGTGCAATGCATGGTTCTGGCTCGTCAGGCTACCCTTGTGGATGTGATGGATGTGGGATTTGGTGTGTATGACAACAATATTGATATTGAACAGTGTCATTAGAGAGGTCTCAAATAGATATATATATATATACTGCATACCCTAAACACTTCCTGTAGCCTCCAATAGAGCTTTAAATTCTGGTTGAAAGTATTTTCAGCTCTCAGTATAAGTCAGCTCTTGCATAAGACTATGTATACAGAGTCACATGGAACTAGCGTTATCAAAGAGTTTAATTGTTGATTTGCCTGTATTATGGATACAGCCTTTCGGTGTCGCCGTTGAGCAACTGGGGTGAACACAGCACCATATCTCCTGTCGCCCCATTCAATTGTATGAGTTACAAACGGAATGATGTCAACTTTAAATGTCAACTTTTTAGAAATAGGGTGGATTGCCCTAATGTGGGCCCTTTTTTGCAGCTTCCTAATGTGGGACAGTCAGTTGCCTAAGATGGAACAGTGAAATGTAGAGTTGAACTTAACTTTACCATAGTTTGCGTTTACCAGTTTCACTGGCATTCATTGGTTTAGGAAGGAACAAGAGCCACTGGAGCTTAAGTGTCCCACATTAGACAGTGGCCCACATTAAGACAATCCACCCAACTCTTTGCTGTTATTTAAACACTATTCCTTCACACTGTTTCCATTGTTGCACATCACAGATAATTTCCCCTGTGCCACTGTTCAATATTAAAACTAATTTTGCAAATGCTAGTGGCCTACTACTCATGAATATGTACATACACAGTTCTCATTGTGTGTCTGATGAGTTATACGTGTCTGTGAGTACATTTTTCTTGTGCGCTGAAACTCCAGAAGAAATGTATGTAAAGCGCCCCTGAATGTTAAATGGCATGCACGTGTCACAGTGCATCTGTATGATCCTAAGCGTTGGCACTCATATATACATATCTAATATTATTCCACTCATCTGCAGTTTGGTGGAGCCTGATGAAGACAAGTTAATGGGCCAGTCATCAAAAAATAACTGCCAACTGTCCATTTAAATCACACTCCCAAACAGCCCGTTTCAATCATTTCACATGAAACACACTTTTGAAACACAAGCTGCCTGGAAAAGGTGCTCTGTGTACTAATCTTGTCTAACCTGAGATATGGATGTGTCAAATGCTTGATATGGATGAGAGACTGCATCTTGAGTGTGAAATTGAATTATTACTGTGGTGAATTATTCCCCGCGGGAAGGAATTTGGTTCTATGGCCACTTCTCCACACCTCCTGGGATTGGCTGGCCATGTTGCGTCACCCCCTCGGAGTGTGGCCAATCGGCGACCAGCAAACGTGGCCACGGACGGCCACACTCCAGACCCTCACCTCAGTGGGTTCTGAAACCTGGAGTGGCCTGCAAAAGGGGCTAAAGACAAGTGTACTGTGATGAAATTATTGAATTATTACTGTGGTGAATTATTCCCCGCGGGAAGGAATTTGGTTCTAAATTGCATGACACCTCTGGCTTGGAGTTGTCTTCATCTTGTCTTGCTTTTGATCTATCGTATCTAATGAAATGTGTTAATGACATAAGGCCAATGACAATATTATCTCATTTGTCCAAGTAGTGATTGCCGATCCCCAAGGAGATAACAGTCTATAAACCGGTCGCATGCATGCACGTAATGGCCAATATTGTATTATCTGGTAGAACTCCGCATAGAATAACATGAGACATCGTCTCATGGGGTCAACGTTTGTCCCATTTGCAGGCACAACCGTATTTCTTGGCCAGCTGTGAAGCAAAGCACACGGTGGGAGGGTGAAGTAATGCACAGTGACTTTAGGGTTAATTGCACAGAGAACAGGTCGTCTAGATTGTTGGGGAGGGGAAGACGCAGCAGAGTACTCCAAGTGCAACGTTGAGGGAATTCTCAAGTCTCTTGTAGTTTATGTCGGGTGGATTGCCCTAATGCGGGCAACTGCCTATTGTGGAACACCCAAGCTCTAGTGGCTCTGGCTCCTCCCTAAACTAATGAATGTCAGTGAAGCTCTGGTAAAAGCAAACTATGGTAATGTGTCTAACATTAAGTTCAACTGTTCAACACTACAAGTGCATCTCACTGTACCATATTGAGAAGTTGCCAAAATGGGCCCACATTAAGGCCATGTTGTCTGCTGTTGTGCTGTGAATATATGTGGTGTGTGCAGTAATGGCTTGCAGCTGGAACCCGAGAGGACCAACTAGTAGCAATTTAGTATGAAGGAGGAACAACTGCCTTTCCATGAAGCACATGATGACAATATACGTTCAGAGTGGACTCCCAGCTGCAGGGGGTTGGGCTGTGCTGTGTCAAGAACACTGGTAGCTGTGTATGTCTGTCTGTGTGTGTATGTGTGTATGTATGTCAAGGCTTTTAACCAATATTTTTTTCCGAACAGAATCAGAATTATAACGTTTCCCGTTATGAGTTGCACCAACAACCGACGTTCCCGAACCGGTTAGAGCAAAAAAATATTGTTCCCCGAACGGTTTATTTCGTTCCTGTCAGCTGTTTAATGCTATATAATATCTGTCGGGGTGAACCCACGTGTCGCTACAGTGACCCGCTGGTAGCGCTCTACAGCCGACGTCTTGTGCCGCGTGGGAGGCGAACCCACAACAACACGCTGCAGAAAGTCCTGCGACGCTTCATACTTCACTGCTGCATCATGGATTTTATAAATACTTTTCTTTTATTTTTGAAGTTATCCCAAAGTGCACTATTTAAATAAGTGTTCCTGTTTCGGAACATAAAAAATAATAACGTTTCCCGTTTCGTTTCAGTTCCGTGGAAAATACCAAAAGTTTGTTTTCGTTCCTTGAACCGGTTCAAAGCCCAGCAGTCTTTTGTGAGGTTATTGAACGGAGCTGTATTTTAATTCAAAAGCCTTTCAAGCAAAAACACTGCAATGAAGCAAAAAAAACACATTCACATGGAAGTGAACTTTCACAACACTGTATATGTAAATATAAACAGATTTAGGAGCAGATGACAAAAAATTGTAATTGTAGTCCCTTACAATTACATTTTAATATAATATGTAATCTAGACTACGGTTACTTTTGTCTGAAATAGGGGATTACATCTACCTTCACATTGGTTCCAGGCCAGTATTTGGCTGAACAGAAGTGAACTTTTTTCACTCTTTTTTTTTTCTTACCCGACAGCAAGTTTCACAACACACCAGCCCTGAAGTTAATACAAGATTTTCCAGGGTCCTGTACATCTCAATGGACATGATCCCTTTTCGATTGATGAGGAAAAGGTCGTGAAAAAGATATGAGGGAAGTATCAGAAAGTACAAAGTCTGGAACATTTTGGCTGGAGCCAGGAACAAGAGAGATGGCAACATTGTTAATCCAAGCAGTTTGGACTGCCCTAACGTGAGCCATTTTTTTACAACTTCCTAATGTGGGACAGTTGTCTAGTGTTGAACAGTTGAACTTAATGTTAGACACATTACCATAGTTTGCTTTTACCATAGTTTCACTGACATTCATTCGTTTAGGGAGGAGCCAGAGGCACTGGAGCTTAGATGTCCAACGTTACACTATTTCACTGTTGCGCATTAGGCAACCGACTCCCCCACATTAGGAAGCAGCAAAGAAGGGCCTACATTAGGGCAATCCTCCCTACTTAAGTGCTGCTTTAAATGCATACGATGCTTACGTCCATTAAGGCTTCCAAGATGAACTAGAAGAACTCAGAGATTGCGCTGTAGTGGTACAAAACAATAGTACTTTTAGTGCTAGCAGTATGTGTGGCAACCCATTATCAATGCAAGTGTACATAGAGTAGTAGCCTGACGAGCCAAAACCAACGCATCGTCGACGTTGCATAGCATAACTTCTAGCGTTACTAGTAGCACTATTGCGATTGATGCCAACGGTGGCAGTGGCCACCCCTAACGTTGTGATGTTAGGGGAGGCCGCCCCGTGCAATAACCAGGTAAGGAACTGATTATATGGCAAGGCGCAGGTGCGAGAGACGCGGCCGCGCATGACGTCTGTCACAAGTCAACTTTGGAATGTATTAGTTTTCCCAGAGAGAGACAAACAGAGGGTTGAAAACCCTTTTATTCAATGTAGTTAGTTTTAGGTCTCTAGGACCAAAGGTAGAAACAATACAAAAGGTTAAACAATATCACGACTCGTCCATGCAGTCGTCCGGACTGCTTATCTGGTCCTCCTGGTCCATCGGGGTCAGATCGGGCGCGGGCGGAAGATCCCCAGGGGCACGCTGGACCGTGGCAGCGCGCACGGTCGCAGCGGCTCGGCTTTCCCCGACGTGGATATTTTTGTTTGTCGTATTTGTCTTTCGTGCCTCAACACTTTAGCAGCGGCGCCGTACAGCCGACATGATCTGCTGAGGATCGGGACATTAAGTAGCGGTCTCGACTTTGTTAACTTTCAATACAAAGAAGAACACGTACCGCCGGAGATCGCCCGTCCAGCCGGGTCCCCATGGATCACCATACCAGGAAGAAGCTGCAAGCGGCGGCGTCGGGAGAGGAGACAGAAGCGTGGCTGCAGGTCTGGCGTGCAAACCAGACTCAAGAAAGCCCCGCACAAACCCGCACTCCCCAGCATTTAACTATCGAACGCCAGATCCCTCACCAATAAAACGGACGAGCTGATGCTGTTCACGGAATCGCGCAAGTCTGTGCGTGATTGCTCGGCAATAGTAATCACAGAGACTTGGCTACACAGTGGGATCCTGGACGAAGCTATTGCTCTGCCGAGTCGCACAACACACCGGGCGGACAGAGGACAGGCGTTCGGCAAGAAAAGGGGAGGCGGCTTGTGCATCTACACCAGCAACAAGTGGTGTTCAAACGCGACGATCGTTGAAAGACACTGCTCACCGGACATTGAGTTTATCACACTGAGATGTCGCCCCTTCTATTTACCCCGTGAATTCACAGTTGTTTTTATTATTGCTGTTTACATCCCCCCCAGTGCTAATACCAATTCAGCATTAAACACGCTGCAGGATGCTATTGGTAAACTGCAGAATGCACATCCAGATGGTATTTATACCATAGCAGGAGATTTCAACAAGGCAAACCTGAAATCTGTCCTCCCAAAATTTTTTCAACATGTTACCTGTGCTACAAGGGGCAAAAACATTTTGGATCATGTTTACAGCAACATTAAGGGTGGTTATAAAGTAACCACCTACCCCCACTTAGGCCAGTCAGACCATCTCTCGATCTTCCTCTCCCCAGCTTACAGACCACTTATTAAAAAAACTACACCCAAA
>OMKY01218497.1:0-15091 GCA_900302395.1 Bregmaceros cantori | reverse complement strand
GTTGACTATAGTTCTAGATGTTTAAATCTCTGAGTCTCCTAGTTCTAGATGTTTAAATCTTGGTGGTTGACTATAGTTCTAGATGTTTAAATCTTGGTGGTTGACTATAGTTCTAGATGTTTAAATCTCTGTGGTTGACTATAGTTCTAGATGTTTAAATCTCTGAGTCTCCTAGTTCTAGATGTTTAAATCTTGGTGGTTGACTATATTTCTAGATGTTTAAATCTTGGTGGTTGACTATAGTTCTAGATGTTTAAATCTCTGAGTCTCCTAGTTCTAGATGTTTAAATCTTGGTGGTTGACTATAGTTCTAGATGTTTAAATCTCGGTGGTTGACTATAGTTCTAGATGTTTAAATCTTGGTGGTTGACTATAGTTCTAGATGTTTAAATCTCGGTGGTTGACTATAGTTCTAGATGTTTAAATCTCGGTGGTTGACTATAGTTCTAGATGTTTAAATCTCGGTGGTTGGCTATAGTTCTAGATGTTTAAATCTTGGTGGTTGGCGGTGTGCAGGTGACGTGGACGCTTCCATCCGGGCCAAGTGTGACCCGTGTCTGTCGGAGCCCTGCATGAACCAGGGCATCTGCCGCAACGACCCGCTCGACCTCTACCGCTGCAGCTGTCCTCCAGGTTTCAAGGTCAGTTACAGGTTACACCGGTGTCACGCCCGGCCCTAGTCAATGCAATATGATAGTCATACCTTGGACCTTGAGCTATGCAGTGAGCTTGTGGTTATGACAGGCAATCTTTATTTGTGTCATGGTCAGGGCTCTGAACCGGTTCAAGGAACGAAAACGAAAACCGCAAACAAACAGAATTTTACGGAATTGTATGAGGAGCAGAAACAGAAATGAAAAAAGATTTCAACTGTTCCGGAACAGAAACGGAACATTATGAAATCCACAAAACCTGTTAAAAACATTTTTTCCTTTCTGTATATATTTTAACATATTCTATGTCTGGGAGACGATGCATCCAACTTTCACTGTCACTCGTCAAGCCCTATGCATCTGGGGCTCCATCTTGTGGACAGAGGAGGAAGCGAATGTAATACAGTTAAGTTTGAAAGTCCACCAAATATATTTTGTATAAATGATAACTAAAGTTAGCATTGCACAATATAAGGAACTTTTATTAACATTTTTGCGTTCCGAACCGGTTCAGGGCCAACATTTTGGTGGTGGAACGGTTCCGAGAACGAAAACGTTAAACATACGCCTGCCTGAACCGTTCACTCTTGCTCTCTCTCTCTCTCTCTCTCTCTCTCTCGGGCACTCTCACTCGGGGGTTTGAAATTAACAAGGGGCATTCAATTACGTTTTGAAAAGAGAATCTGTCGTCATTTATTTCATTTTCTTTTTACCAAAAGTTACTTAGTACTTTCACTACTTAAGTGACTTTTTTGTGGAGTACTTATTTTAATTTTACTTGAGTAACTAATGGATGACGACTTTTTACTTGAGTAATGTTTTGTTGAGGTAACAATACTTTTACTTAAGTAATTTGTACGGCTACTCTGCTCATCTCTGATTGTGCCGCCAAAGCCCGGATTAAGCCCAGATTTGAGCTAAGATCCTTTGATGGTAAAGGGCCCAGCTGTGTTGTTATTATCCGTTGATGTTAAGATTAGTGTTGTACCGATACCATTTTTTGGTACCGATACCCGATACCTGGCTGTGCGTTATCGGCCGAGACCGATACCAACCGATACCGATACCACTGTTTGGAAAAAAAGTGCACTAGTGTTACCGCAGTAATTTTTACATGCAGTGTATGATTAATAGTAGTGGAGGAAAATTATAAAAAGCAATAACACATTAAGAATGATTTCATTATTTTAATATTTTATTGTTTGGGTGATATTGAGGTAGTAAGTTCAGATGCAAAACCCCCTTACTCCACTTGACCACTTTTTGAGAAAAATGCCATCTTTTATCAGGCCATTTTATTTAATCAGATGAGAGGAGATATTTTAGACACTGTGGGGAGCGGGTTTTACTTACTTTACTTACATTTTTGTCACAAAAACATTTAATTTACATATTCTAGATTTAGACAAGATTTGGGCCGTTTCCGCCGTGCGGTGGAATGGTATCGGTTGGATACTGGGCGCTGGTACTCGCCAATACCGATCCCACCAAAAAGGTGCCGATACCGAGTACGTCTGGTATCGGTATCGGTGCAACAAGGTTAAGATGGAAGTGGACGTCCCCGCTCATGCCGTAGTGAGGTTTTGTGAAAAAGGTGTATTTTCTGTCTGCAGGGCCGTCACTGTGAGACGCTGCTCAACGCGTGTGTCAGCAACCCGTGCTCCAACGGAGGAACGTGCAGCCTGAAGGACGACCCCGCGGGAGGCTACTCGTGAGTCTCCTCAGCAACACTGACCTGAGAGTACTGCACACCGGGCATTTGCCCGCTGGCTCGTGCCACCTCGTGGCTTGGGCTGCACAATTGCGCTTAAAAAAATAAAATCCTGATTTGTGTATCTCCGAAGCCTCAATTTCAGCTTCGATTCAAATTTCAGAAGAAAAAAATGAAACAAATAAAATAAATAATTGGTGACTCAAAATCTGGGCTCCGAAACGGTTCAAGGAACGAAAACGAAAAAAACGGAACAGAATTCTACAGAATTTTCTGAGGAGCGGGAACAGAAACAAAAAAATATTTCTTCAAAGGTTCTGAAAAAAATGTTTTTCGTTCTCTACATATTTTAACATATCCTATGTCTGAGAGACTATTTCCGGTTCTGCATTCATCCAACTTTCACTGTCAGTCATCAAGCCTCATGGATCTGGGGCTCCATCTTGTGGACAGACGAGGAAGTGAATGTAATGGCGTTAATACAGTTGCACTGCAGTGTGGAAGTACCCCAAATATATTTTGTATAAACTATATCTAAACGTAACATTGCACATTATAAGGAACTTTAAGAACGAACCAAATGTTTGTGTTCCCAACCCGTTCAGGACCGATATTTTGGTTCCGAGAACAAAAACGTTCATAGACGACATAGACCTGCCTGAACCGTTCGGAACGGAACGTTTTTAAAAACTAATTTGTTTTCAAGCCCTGTCAAAATATATTCATAAAATATATAATACAATATATGACTCATCCTGCTGAATCAGTTATTTTCAATCAATTATCCTACAAAACATGAATGCATGTGTGACTGTAATAATAAAACTAATAAAGTTACTTCTGATTTGAAACCAGTTGTAACCTCCTCCCTAACAAACCCCCAATGCATGTGTGTGTGCATTGCTAGTTGTACGTGTCCACTGGGCTTCGAGGGTCCGGACTGTCAGACCAACATTGACGACTGTGAGGATAGCGACTGTGAGAACGGCGCCACCTGTGTGGACGGGATCAACAACTACACCTGCCTATGCCCCGCCTACTACACGGGTAAGACTTTCAGTGTGTTCCAATTCGCGTACTTCCAAAGTGCACTTCGGGTTGGTTATGCACGAGGAGCTCATTATACGTAGTATGAGCGGCCTCGGATGCCAACAGCCGCTCCCCGTTTGCATGTCGACTGGTGCGGCCCGTGCGTACCTGCACGTTCCATTAAGCTACAAGTTGGAGCCTCCGAGATAATGCGGCCACCCCGTTGGTCCTTACGCGGTCATGTGGTTCTACACGCGGCGTTGTGAGGCATCTCGGACGCAACTCGGTCCGAAGGAAACGCGACACTGAAACTACTAGATAATAGACACTCATTTGATAAATATTTTAGCTAATTTGAATGGAACCTGAGTGGAAATTTAGCAAACACACTCCCGTCCTGTCCGGAATGCAGTCGATGGTCTGCAGCCAAGCAAGACAGCTTCTTCTCGTCTCGTCGCATTGTGTGTAACTTGGGGTTCCATTTGGGGAAACGTAGCTTTCGCAATCCACGATGATGGTCAACAGCCGCACCGTGTGCGTACAGGAATGTAAACAACTCTCTAATGTTATGTACCACAACAATTTTGCCATCTTGAATTCAGGCAGCTTGAAAATGTCGGCCTCCAAAATCGAATCAGTTCGAGCACCTATGCTAGAGCATTAACACGCCAAATCTAGAACAAATCCATGCATCTGTTCTAAAGTTTACGCTAACATGAGATCTAACGCCATGGCTGAACCGCGTGCAAAATCATTACATCCCCTGCACTGCGCCAGGTTTTAATTAAATATTTTTAAGTGCGTAAAAACAATATTATTTTTAGTTAGTTGTAAAGACCCTTAAAGGTCAGAGTGAAATACATAAACAAAGTCTATCTAAGAACTGTCGATTGCTTCGTCATTAGACACGTTACTCATCTCAATGTTCAAGTCCACCGGGGTGGAATCAGGTTCTGGTGAAGGCTCCAGGGGGTCGTGCTGTGGGTAGAGGAGACAGCAACCGAATGAGTTCAATCGCCAGGAATTGTACAGTTATCCAGGGAAACGCAGCTCCAAATCCAAGGCTTTGGGGCTGCGTCCTTCCGGGGTCGGACGCCGCCTTAAATGGAGACGGACTGTTGATTGGTGATGCGGGGCAGCTGGCGATCCTTCCTTGCTGGAGCGACGGTGATGTGCGATCCGCGGACGATGGGCGTCCCTCGTCCAGCTGTCCCCGCTGACTTGTAACAGTTGCACGTTAATTCAGGGTCTTTGTCTGTACAGGAGAGCTGTGTGAGGAGATGGAGGACGTATGTGCTCCTGGAAGGAGTCCCTGCCAACACCAGTCCACCTGTCTCATCACCTCAACGGGTCCCAAGTGAGCGTCTAACGGTGTCTTTCCACCAAAACTAGTGGATGCTTCAGTTACAATTCATCTATAGTTGATGCAAGTTGCTGAGCGGCGACGGCGTGCCAAATGCGTGTCTGGGAAGGGGAGGTGCGTGGCGTCAGAGGCTCACCGAGCAATTAGGGACGAGCGATCATGTTTGAGTCCTCTTCCAAAACCCATCGCAACCAATGCGATGCGTCCTTGGGAGGAGCTAGTAGGACCGGCCTCTCCCACTCGCATGCCTACTGGCGCGGCGGTGCGCACCTGCACAAGTATGTGTCTCACATTAGGCAACTCACCTACGTTAGGACGTTGCAAAGAATGGCCCACATCAGAGAAATACACCCTAAACCAGGGCTCCGAACGGGTTCAAGGAACGAAAACGAATACCGGAAACGAACGAAATTTTGCAGAATTTTACGAGGAGCGGAAACGGAAACGAAAAAAGATTTCTCCAACTATTCCGGAACAGAAACGGAACATTATGATATCCACAAAACCGGTTAAAAACGTTTTTTTTTTCGTTCCCTATATATTTTAACTATCCATTCGAGGAAGCGAATGTAATGGCATTAATACAGTTGCTCTGTTTGAAAGTTCACTAAATATAGTTTGTATAAAAACTATATCTAAACTTAACATTGCACAATATAAGGAACTTTAAGAACCAACGAAATGTTCAAATGTGTTCCGAACCGGTTCAGGATGGTGGTGGAACTGTTCCGAGAACGAAAACGTTAAATGTAGACCTCCCTGAACCGTTCGGAACGGAACATTTGAAAAATAATTTTGTTTTCAAGCCTTGCCTAAAATACAATCAATTGATTGTCTTCAGACAAATGTCCTGTGGACACAGCCAAGCTGACCGTGGTGGTCAACAACATCGCGGTGGCCGAGCAGATCGGAGAGCTCCTCATCCACTGTAAATACGGCTGCCGGGCGCTGGCCACCTCTCCCGGGGGCACGGCCGCCAGCCGGGACGCCTTCGAGGTGGATCCTCTCGGATGCCCCTTCACCGTCAAAATCATCTCCCGCCGGTACACCATCACTTTACTGCTAGCCAGGCGAGCCGGTACCAAGAACTCGCCCACGCACCGCACGCGGTTAGGAACCAGGGTCGGAAAACGTTTAAAAAAAAGTGTCAATCAAACAGGGCTCCGAACCGGTTCAAGAAACGAAAACCGAAAACGAACGGAATTATGTGGAATTTTACAAGGAGCGGAAACAGAAACGGAAAAATATTTCGTGGGCGGAGTTTGGTTGCCCCGCCTCCACGTCGCTTGTCCCACCTCCTGCGCTGTGATTGGATTACAGGATTTGATTGACACTTTTTTTGACACATTTTTCGACCCTGGCTTTACCAGACCCAATGGTCGTTCTAATCGCGTGCAATTCGTGGACAATTAGTTGGTTCTGGCTCGCCAGGGTAATTCCAGTCACCAGTCACATTCATAGAGCTCCATTCTTCATGACAATGAAGTTAAAATATTCTGAATGTATGCAATGTTTGACTTGTATTAGGAAGGTATTTAAAAGTAATCTAAAAGCAGGGTGGGGAGAGGTTACTTTTGGATTACTTTTGAGAAATGTTTTATTTCTAACAAATAGTTTACTATACATTGCCGGTGTTCAGCTCATAATGTAGCCTGAAACCAACCTGAATTTATTAAATTAAAACATTTGGAACACAAAGTCTTTGGTTGAAATTGTTTGATTAAAGCTTTTTTGAAGTAATCCAAAAGTAATCCTGTGTTGGATTACTTTTGGATTACTCAAAATAATTTTAATAAAATCATACAGAAAATAATTTAATGCATTTTTGGTCTTGCTTAATTTATTTAATTTACAATGAATTGTACCTATATTATGAGTTGAACACCTGCATTACATAGTCAATCATTTAATTGAAATAAAACATTTCTCAAAAGTAACCACCCCCAATCCTGTCTAAAAGTAATGAAATCCTGTCATTACGTTTAAAATGGGGGTAGTGGGATTACAATTTACAACAAGTAAATTCCTTAACCTCTGTCTAGGGAACATGAGGCCAGCTGTGACTACCGTCCGGTGCGATGCCCCAACAACCCCTCCTGCCCCCCACTGCTCACCAAGCACCTGGACGCCCACCTGAAGGAGTGCGAGCACATAAAGTGCCCGCATTCCAAATACGGGTACGTGCCATCAAACGCCAAAGACTAGAGTGAACTAGAGGTGTAACGGGAAGTAATCCAACTCATTACATGCCTCAAAAAGTAATCCTTACTTTTTAACGTCAATAACGAGTAATGTAACGGGGTTACATTTAACGATACCCAACTGTGCTCAAGTTGTTTTTTTTCACAAATGTATTTTACTCTTACTCATGTAACAAATTTGTGTACTTTTGCCATCTCTGGCTAGGACTAACTGTTTTCTCTTTCTGCCAGCTGTACGTTCATAGGCAACCAGGACACGTACGAGACGCATCTGGAGGTGTGCAAGTTTGAAGGCCTCAAGGAGTTCCTTCAACAGACTGATGACAGGTGACCGGCACTTCACTGTCAACTCATTTTGCCAGTGAATATAAAACGGCCGTAAGCCGTTTTATTGAGTGAGAAAACAGGATTTGAAAACGGAATTATTTTTGAAACGTTCCGTTCCGAACGGTTCAGGAAGGTCTTTGTTTAACGTTTTCGTTCTCGGAACCGTTCCACCACCAAAATATCGGTCCTGAACCGGTTCGGAACACAAAAATGTAGTTTGTTCTTTCATTGCACAATATAAGTTCCTTATATTGTGCAATGTTAAGTTTAGATATAGTTAATTCAAAATATATTTGGTGGACTTTCAAACTTCAGTCTAACTGTATTAACGCCATTACATTCGCTTCCTCGTCTGTCCACAAGATGGAGCCCCAGATGCATGGGGCTTGATGACTGACGGTGATAATTGAATGGATGCACAACCAGAAATAGTCTCCCAGACATAGGAAATGTTCAAATATATAGAGAACAGAAAAAAACGTTTTTAACCGGTTTTGTGGATTTAATAATGTTATGTTTCTGTTCCGGAACAATTGAATACAACTTTTTTCGTTTCCGTTTCCGCTCCTCGTTTATTCCATAAATTTCCGTTCCTTTCCGGTTTTCGTTTTCGTTCCTTGAACTGGTTCGGAGCCCTGGACAGGATTAAGTCTGAAACTGGGATGAAGACACAATTGTTTTGCAAAAAAAGCTGTGCATGAAAAGCTGCTCTAAGTGTGTTGTGTTGGTGCAGGTTCCATGAGATGCAGCTGGCTCTGTCTCAGAAGGACCAGGACATCTCCTTCCTGCGCTCCATGCTGGGGAAGCTCTCTGAGAAGCTCGAGCAGCTGGAGAAGAACTTGGAGCTCAAGTTTGGTCGGTGGACACTTTTCTTCTTTTTTCTTTCTCTTCTTTGACTTGAAGTTACTCACCAGTGTGGTCACATGTTCTTCTCGAGAACTTGAAAGCTTTATATAGCAACAATCATGTCCAGTATATTGTGAACTGTCTTTTACATTTTATTAGGAATTGTAAAAATAAATAAACCATAGAACCTTAAAATGAAAGTTGAGCTTTTGTGGACACTAATGGGCATAATATTTTAGCATATCCAATTATGCTAAATACAATGAAATGTATGTCAATAAAAAGTAAAAAAAAAAAACTCTTGAAGAGGGAAAAAGATTGACTTTTGGCAGGGGAAACTGGGGAACGGCAGACATACAGAAAAATATACGAATACCTAACATACAATAACGGTCCGCTTTCACACGATTTACCAAAGGTGCAGGTGAGTGTATAACGATGGTAAAGATACCTGTGCTGGTGGAACATGCTACCACTGTCACTATGGCAACCATAGACTCTATATATAAAGTAGACGTAGCGTGCATGACGGCATCCCATTGCTGTGAACGAACATGGGTTGTGCCGCCGACTGCGCTCTGGCATTGTTGAAAGTACACGTATATCCAGGACAAGGAGAGATAGAGAGAGCTATACAGTATATGAGAGACAGCCCACACGCGACTTCATCTGGTGGTACTGTCCACTAGGGGCACCAACGACAGTCAGAATGAACGCAATCCTATGGGAGCTGAAATAAAAAAATATTAACGGCAAATCTGACGCGTTTGTGAAATTATGACCCCCCTCACACAATTAACCGATAATTATCCCGGGTATATTCATTAAAGATGAGTTAGGAAAGATCTTTAAATAGGTTAAAACAGGCTGCTAAGATTGGAATATTTGCATTGGAATTCCTATAGGCCTCGGTTTTCTGAGACTAGACCCAGCCTGAGGCCCATACCAACCCTGAAGTAGGCACGGACATGAATGAATGTGGTATCCATTTTTATATACAGTCTATGATGGCAACGTTATTTACTTTCAGATTCTTAAACTGGTTCCGCCCTACTCCTAACACCAGACTGATGTGTGTGTTTGTGTGTCTGCGTGACGCTGGTGGTACCAGACGTTCTGGACGAGAACCAGAGCAAGCTGAGTGAAGACCTCATGGAGTTCCGTCGGGACGCGTCCATGCTCAACGTAAGACACAGCCATACTCACAATCTCTTTACAGCATACGTCCTCCTTGGACTGATTTTTGGTTTCTTCAAAGCTTCGTTTTGTGTGGAGGGGCTCTGAGCCAATGTGTTTCCGGAAAGTAATGGGGCGGAATGCACAGTGGGGTGAATGGGTAATGAATGGGGCCTTATGAAAAAAAAAAGAGGAAAATCGCAATCTCTGCAAGTAAAACTGAAAGCTTGGACTGATAGAATTACAGCCGATCATTTTTTTTAATGTCTCGGTACAGTCAGACTTTGGCCGATCAGGATCGAACGAGCTCTGCTACCCGTGACACCCCCAAACAACAATATCTGTGGCTCCCCGCGGAACCGACACCGGCGGAATGAAATCATTCAAATATAACTTTAGATTACATGCCATGTTATTTGAATTTTTTTTTATACAAGTCAAGAAGACTAGCGTTTATTGTGCAACTGCAATTATTTTATTTTATAGTAATGTTCTTGACTCTCTTCAGATTTTATTTTATAGAAAAAAAAAAAAAATTAAAATACATTTTTCTAAGAAAAAAGAGAAAAAAGAAAGACTCTGATCGGCCGATCCTTAAAATCAAATGATCGGAATCGGATCGGAAGCAAAAAACGTGATCGGTGCACACCTACAAATACTTAAGTACTGCACTTGAAATAGATGTCAACCCAACCTTGCTATGTGAATGGTTTGGTGATGAATGGTTTGCTTGCTACGCAGGACGAGCTGTCCCACATCAACGCCAGGCTCAACATGGGGATCCTGGGCTGTAAGTCGCTGCATGCTGTTAATTTTTTACACATCAGCTGTGTCCCAAATCGCTCCCCATCCCCCACTCCCTATATAGTGCACTCACTTATAGGGCGCTCAACAGCAACGGCCGAGATTTTGGACGCTAGCGTCGGTGCCGTCAAAAATATTATAATATTATAAAATTCAACAATCATCACAAAAAAGTCAAAAGTAATTAGACAGATCGCAGATCAACGGTGAACATATTTTCATAGCTCAACAAAAGAAGAAGAAGATGATTCCATCACATTTTGGGGATATCCCTTTTGCAGTCGGGCTCGACTGCATACCTCTAGTCAAATAGGGGGTGTGTGTTTTAATCCCACTGTCCTGTGTGGTGCAGCCTACGACCCCCAGCAGATCTTCAAGTGTAAGGGGACCTTCGTTGGCCACCAGGGCCCTGTGTGGTGTCTGTGTGTCTACTCCACTGGGGACCTGCTCTTCTCTGGATCTTCAGACAAAACCATCAAGGTGCCTTCTTCTTCTTCTTTCAAGCTCTTCCCTATGCAGGCTCGTTTCCATAGAGTTCTGTTGTTGACCATATCTTCGTTCATCTCCAGCTCTCTAAGGCTGCAACAATTAGTCGATTAATCGATTATAGAATCGACAGCTAATTTAATAATCGATAATCGGCCCGCAATTTAATCATCTTTATTGTCTGCAGTTTTGCGCTGCCACTATCCACACAAATGTGCCATTTATTTATTTTTTAAAACTTGACAAATACAAAATATTAAGAGGACATAGTTGATTAAAGAACATGAATATGAAGAAAACCCTCCAAATATTATGGTATAAATTGATCTTAATGAGTTTGTGTCGGTACATTTCTTGATTCTCGCACATTTGTTGAGAAGAACCCAATCTAACTATTTCAGGTTGACAACATGATCTCTTATAATTATTGCTCGGCATTAATATTTTTTTGGGGGGAGCGGGGGAATCCAACTGATTAGTCAACTAATTGTTATTACATAATTGGCAACTAATCGACTATTAAAAATAATCGTTAGTTGCAGCCCTACTTCTCCCTGAGATCTGTATTCAGTCTCTCCATCTTGTTTTGGGTTGTCTTCTGTTTCCTTGTATTTCTGTCTCCATGACTTCTCTTCCTACGTGTTCTTCACCAACTCTTCTTCTGAGGTGTCCAAAACCATCTGAGTCTAAGCTTCTTGGATTTTCTTAGAAACTTCTACCACTTTCACTGTTCCTCTTAATTTGTTTCTTATCTTGTCTATGTGTAATTGCTACCATCCATCTCAGCATTTTAATCTCTGCCATGTGCCAAGATCCCAAACCATTAATGTCAATGCCGTTACAATGGTGTCAGAATCGGGATCTCTTGGATCAAGAAATGTATGCTGGCTGCCACGAGCCATCTGCGTTCGCTCAATAATGAATAGTTCCAAAAATGAAGGATTCCTGTGTTTCCCTGTGTTTGACAGGTGTGGGATACATGCACAACCTACAAGTGTCAGAAGACTCTTGACGGCCACGACGGCATCGTCCTGGCCCTGTGCATTCAGGGGTAAGTATTGGGGCTTGAAAACGCAATTATTTTTTTTACAAAGTTCCGTTCCGAACGGTTCAGACAGGCCTATGTTTAACGTTTTCGTTCTTGGAACTGTTCTGCCACCAAATTATTGGTCTTGAACCGGTTCGGAATGCCAAAATTGTGTTCGTTCTCAAAGTTACTTACATTGTGCAATGTTGAGTTTTGATATAGTTAATGCAAAATATATTTGGTGGACTTTCAAACTTCAGTGCCACTGTATTAATGCGAAAACCAGGTTTAAAACGCTATTACATTCACTTCCTTTTCTGCCGCACCCCGGAGGAAAGCAAGTGGCTCGCGGTGGTTGTTGCTCTGGTCGATGCGGATGGCTTTAAAGAATCCATTCACGCCCAACGGCCCCGCCAAGCCAACCACCAGTCTGTAGGCCGCTCATGATGAATCCGAAATATATTATACGCTTAGATATTTTATATGTATACTCTTATATTCTTATATGTGTACTCGGTGTACAAAGTAATGTAAACTGGGCTAATGATCATTCTCGTTGCAAGTCTTTCTCCTTGTGTTCTGAAAAAAAGCAGGTGGCCTGTAAACTAAAGTTGTCTCCGTTGAAGACATCGAGGTTCAAGTATCACTCAAGTATTCATTAAGGGTGTATTCATACCTGGTGCGGTTCAGCGGATGTAAAGCCGCACCAGGGTACGAGTCACTTCTGGAAACAAATGCCTTTTTGTTTCTTTGGTCCGGAGCCCAAAGATTGTGCATTGATCCTGTTGTGTCCTGTTCCCACAGCAACCGCCTGTACAGTGGATCTGCGGACTGCACCATCATTGTAAGTAGGGGTGTGACTCTTTGCCCAGTTAACGATTCAATGACGACTCAGAATTAGAATGAAGTGTATTGTCAATGATACAAGTTCACAGACTCGGAGACACAGTTTCCCTTAGACTGTATATAAAATGGACACCGCGTTTGTTTAGATGTCCGTGCTTACTTCCGGTTTGCCATGGGGGGAGCCTAGTCCCCAAAATCCGAGGCCTATAGGAATTCCAATGCAAATATTCCAATCTTAGCAGCCTGTTTTAAACTATTTAAAGATAGTTTCTAATTTATTTTTTAATGTATATTGCTGGGGTAATTATCAGTTAATTCTGTGAGGGGGGTCATAATTTCACAAACGTGTCAGATTTGGCGTTAATATTTTTTATTTCTGCTCAAGGAGAGTGACCAAGAAGATTTTTTATTTTGGCTCAAGGAGAGATAGCTCTCTCTATCTCTCCTTGTCTCCGAATATACGGGTACTTTCAACAATGGCGCGTGGTCGGCGGCTTAAACCGACTTTGATGAAAGCAATGGGGTGACGTCATCCACGCTGCGTCTACTTTATATACAGTCCATAGTTTTTCCTCAGTTTACCGTGCAAAGTGACAGAGGGACTTATAACACGGTGAAATGACAGTATCATCATCATCATCAGTCCCGTAGTCTGGCTGACCGTTGGGGCGCCAATGAAGACTTTGCAACCAGCTCTCTCCATCTCTCTCTGTCCTCGGCCACTCGCATGGTGTCACTCAACCTGCACCTTGTCCACTCATGGATGTTATTTTCCCATCGCTTTTCGTCGTCGCCGTGCAACAGCCCTATTGTAGAATCCTCTTAATAACGGAAATCACAGAAGATATTAAACGGCAAAGACAATTGATTCTTTGAAATACGTTAAGGGCTTTTAAAAAAACATCCTCCCCTGTGGACACGTAATGGGCTCTGCCTGTTCCCTGCCCTCTGTCTCTGTAACATTATCTCCCTGTGCTCTTGGTCCATTAATAGCCAAAATCTGGCCGCCGCCCTTTTCATGAGTCAACTCCGTTGGAAGGTTTGACTCACGGTTTGCTGAGATTTCATCACAAGCTTTTCTCAAATATTTAGCAAACTTTGCCCTTATTTGGAAAAGTCCAACGACAACGGAGAACACCCGCGTTCTCTCCTTGACCTTGAGATGAATTGAGTCGATATTTCATGCCAGTTTCTCAGAACAAACTCAAACGTATATATTAGAGCTGCAACAGATTAATTGATTAATCGATGATAATAACTGTCTCTATGAGAGACTCAGTGTCTTTGGGCACTGAACCCTAAATTCCTCCAAAATTGGTCCGCGTTGAGCGCCTTTCCTGGCAGCCTAAAACTAGAGAGAAGGATTCAGGCCACAGAGATGTTTCCTCAGGCTCCTCGCCATCTTGTATAGAGAACACATCACCAACGAAGAAGTGAAAGCCAGAATAAAACAAGCCATTGGACCATATGAAGATCTACTAACCACTGTCAAAAAAAAAACCTAAAATGGTACGGACATGTCACGAGATCCCAAGGACTCCGATCCTTCAAGGTACAGTGGTAGGTGGAAGGAGGAGCTGAAGGAAGCGATGGGAAGATAACATCCGAGAGTAAAGAGAGTTCCAGGCTGAATGACATCATGCTAGTGACCGAGGACAGAGAGTGATGGAGAGAGCTGGTTGTGAAGTCTTCAGTGGCACCCCGACAGTCAGCCAGACTACGGAAGTGATGATGATTTATATGCGCCTCTGTCTAGGTGTGGGATATCCAAACCCTCCAGAAGGTGAACACCATCCGAGCCCACGACAACCCTGTGTGCACACTGGTCTCCTCACACAACATGCTCTTCAGTGGCTCCCTCAAGGCCATCAAGGTGGGTTTAAGCCTCTTTTCCACTGGCTTACTTAAGGCCAGCACGGCACAGTTGACATGCACATCCACCCGGACAATCGCTTCTCCATGATCGCAAAATGGCCAGGCTAGGTTTCAGGACCCACTCAGCTGTGGGTCCAGAATCTGGCCGTCCATGGCCATGTTTGCTGGTCGCCGATTGGTCACTCTCCGAAGGACTGACACAACGTGACCGGCCTATCACATAAGTGGGTCGTGTGCCCCCCCCCCCTCACCCCCAGTCTCGACACCTTTACCCTACCTCCTTACAGCGGCCACAGCACACAGCCGGTAGTGTTGTGAATGGGGAGGGGTGTCTCGGCCCTCATAAAGAACAGTGGAAACACATTCTCATTTAACTGAACTAAACGTAACTGAGATGTGCCGAACTGTGCCTTGAGTTTTTTTGTAGTGGAGAAGTGCCCCACGCTCAAGGCCATCAAGGTGGGTTTAGAGGCCCACCCCAGCTAAGAATCACCCAATTCTTTCTTACAATCTCACACACTGTATTATGACACACATTCCAATTCAAACTAGAAGCACTCAGAGAGTGCAAACCTCTGCCAAGGCCATGAGGTCACTGATGCCAAAACATTGAGACGCTCTGGAATGCTATACCTACAATGTAACTTACAATGATGTAAATGCACCAAAATGTAATCACTTTTTTCCGTTTGTCATTTCCAACAACTCATCCATATCCGTAACTTTTACAGTTATCCTGCTGACGGA
>OMKY01218488.1:0-10719 GCA_900302395.1 Bregmaceros cantori | reverse complement strand
TTTTATGATTTTTTATATATATATATATATATAACTTTTTTTTTTTACATTTTAAAATTACCCCGCTCAGATGTATCACTTCCTCTGGAACAGTTCATATGCAAGTTATTTTGCAGACATATGGAGATGTTTAAATGTGTATTATTTAGTTTAGGTAGGACAATGTCACATTCTAGTTAGATAGTAAAATGCATTTTATTAGATTAATGCTTTTGGTCATGATATCTCATTTTTCAATTCATATAAAATTTTATTTTATAGAAAATAAAAAATAAGGGGACGGGCAGTAACTTCAAGCAGCGCTGGAAATGACAACTGAAATGAAGTGGAGAGTTCTCGGAATCCTGTTTGGCGATTGTGGTCGGCAAAAAAAAAAAAAATCAAATCACAAATTCCGATACTTTGGGGAAAAAAAATACGATCGGGTAGAGGTCGGCGATTAAGCGATTAAAAATATTAATCAAAACTGATTTACGTTCTTGACATCAATTGCGTAACCATTTGCGTCAGCCGCATGCGCCCTCTTGCTGTATATCAACCCATCCCCCCCCACCTCCCCCCCGACCCCCGCACACACACTAGTATGTTCTACATCTTATGTTAACAATTATATCTACAATGAGGTATTCCATAAAATGTTTTTTGTTCATCATTGTGGGGTGAAAAAAAGATTATTTAAAATTGAAAAACATTTTTTTGGGGGACATTTTTTTTTTAATAAATGAGGATTTTATTTTTGGCCATAACGCCCAGCCCTACGATCGGGACCTGATCACCAATTGGGCGATTGGATGAGGACACTCCTACTCCTACTGAAAGGCTCCACAGTACCTCCATGTGTCTTTCCAGCTCCTTCAGCAGCGTGGGGTACCGGTCCAGCCGCGTGAACGCCTTGCTCAGCGCCGTGGTGAGAGTGAGGATCCCTGGGACACTGGCTCCCTTAGACTCCATGAACGCCCCCAACTCCTCACTGACACCCACACAAAGACACAAATAGTTAATTATCAGACAGGAGACTTCATTCCATTTAGCTATAATTATTTTCTCAACACGATTACTCAACCCCAGGGCTTTGAGCCAATACTCCACCAATACACAATACACACGTGGCCACATGGCCATAGAAAAAAAGCAACAAAAACATACAGGCATTGGCATAAATATCGCCATTATAAACAGAAAATAGAATGAAAGAAAAACACATTAATTAGACGCTCTGCGCGACCTGAGCGCTAGGAATGCCCATTTCCTCCATTTGCCTCTCGATAGTGTGTGTGCATATGTGTGCGAGCGTGCACCTTTGTGTACGAACGAGTGCAGGTCTGTAGTCTGTATGTGGGTGTGTGAGCGCATGCATGTGTTTGTGTGCATGCATGTGTGGGCGTTAGGCACGCTGGTGTGTGTGTGTGTGCGTGCATGTGCACTGTTCAGCGAACACGAAACTAGGCATTAAATTGTACATAAAAGTAAAATTTTTTGTACCAGTACGGCGCAGGTTTGCAATCTCTGAGTGCTTCTAGTTCGCATATAAATCTCTGCTTCTGCACCATCAGCTACCTAAATTTGGGACATGGGCACCCTACCAGGTCCACTCTCCCTCCAGCACGGCGTCGTGAGTCACCTGTGTCGCGTGAGGACCGCCACAGCAGAGGGATGGTTGGAGCAGTAGGCCGTGTACAGAGACCTCATCTGGGGCATCAGACCAAGGAAGAACCCACCAACACGCTGCTGGCTCTCTGGGAGTCTACACACATACATACAGACACACACACACACACACACGAACACAAAGACACATACAGAGACACAGACACACGTAGAGACAGACACAGACACACACATAGAGACACAGACAGACACACACACAGACCGACACACACACACACACACACACACAGACAAAGACATACACAGAGACACACACACACACAGACGGACACATACACAGAGACACACACACACACACACACACAGACAGACACACACACAGACACATACACACAGACAGACACATACACACAGACCGACACATACACACATAGATAGACATAGACACACACACACACACACACACACACACACATTACCACCACTGTCATATATGGTGCATTTCCACTAGACAGCTGCATTATCATCATCATCAATCCCGTGGTCTGGCTGACCGTTGGGGCGCCACTGAAGACTTTGCAACCATCTCTCCCCCTCTCTCCTCCCCATCTCTCCCCCTCTCTCCTCCCCATCTCTTCCCCCTCTCACCTTCCCATGTCTCCTCCCCATCTCGCCCCACTCCCACAAGGCTTCCGTCCTCGGAAGCCCAGCTTCCACTCCACGTGTCCCCCACCATTAGCCGAGCAGAAAGCGAGTCTGTCTAACTATAATGATGGGGCGATCCCACGTGGAGGAGCCCATTCAAGAGCATGGGGGAATACGTCTGGACTTCAGACAGCAAGAGGCTAAGCTCAGCCCATTGCCAAGCTTCATCCAGATGGCATTTAAACAGGCGTATCGGTAACAACCAAGTCACTAAGGATACCAAGTCACTATGGGTACCAAGTCACTAAGGGTGCCATGTCACTAAGGGTGCCAAGTCACTAAGGATACCAAGTCACTAAGGGTGCCAACCCACAATGCCCCGCGGTCTCACCATTCACTACAATAATGTCAATGTGTTCATTCATTCATTCATTCATATACAGACACACACGTGGGACACTGACTTGGTGCGTTCCTCCAAAGATTGCACCAAGAGCTGCTGGAAGGTGGAGACCTCCTCCAGATTTCCTTGGATGACAGCAATGTCTGCACTGGTCAGCCTGGTGGATGGAGGAGGGACCACAGAGAAAGAATATGTCAGTCTAGTGCACGGCAGACAAGACAAGAGTTGTATTACTATTAAAAAGTGAACCGAGCAATGGCAATATAATATAAGGGAGAGAGCGCCAGTGTCTTCTTCATTCTCCGAAGCCTGGATAAAAGTGATATTGGACTCCGTGCATGAGCCGGAGTGTTTTGAGGGAGTACATAAGTGTATTGTGTGTTCCAAAGAAGAAGAAAGAGAGAGAGACGTACACACGCACATATACACACACTCCTCCGTTCACCAACGGGTCTGGACGTCTATCCCTCTCTCCCGCTGTTTGCTGCTGCCGCAACTCGCAAGTTCTCACTAGCGTTTCGGTGGGAACCTGCTAGTCGCCAGTCGTTGTGCGCAGAGGGTGCAGAAGCATAACAGCAAAACTGGTTCGCTACCGGACCCAAGCGACATTTGGTGTGTATGGTTGCATGAGTATAATCTGGCCTGTATAGTCAGTCAAAGATCCGCTGACCAGCATAACGGGAGATTGAATACGGAAATAATCACACAACACACTAACACAGTATTAAAATCAATGCCGGCACGCATGACAAACAACACACAGAAATAGACGAGAGGCCCTAAAAGGCAGGTTGACAGGAAACACATCATTTATTCAACACACACTCTCATGCTAACAATGGCATGCACACACACACACACACACACACACACACACACACATGTACATAAACACACACTTCTCTGTGGGGTGTAGAGAACGCAAGTAGGAGACAAGAAGGTTCTGGAGATCTCTGGAGTATTCATTCTCTGTGTCCAAGATGTTCTGCAGTACCTGTGACACACACACACACACACATACACACATAAAGAAATTGTACATCTGGCTTAACTAGGGGTAGATTAATCGGTGACTAATCGATCATAAAATTAATCGACAACTTATCTAATAATCGATAATCGGCAAAGAATGGAATCATTGTTATTGTCAGCAGTTTTGAGCTCATGTTTCCACCATTTATCCACACAAATTTGATATTCATTCACAGTTTCAGCAAATATGAAACATTAAATGGCCATAATTCATAAAAAATACACAAATATGAAGAAAACCATGAAAATATTATGCTATAAATGACATGTAATACGTTTGTTGGCAGATGATGTAACTTAATCTTTGTACATTAGATGGTACAAAATATCCAAATTTAGCTAGATTTCAAGTTAACAGCATTAATTTCTCTTGCTGTGAGAATTTGGGGTATTTGGAGTGGGTAAAAAGAAAACAACCCAACCTCTGTCCATGTTATGATAAGCCGTGCATGCTCTGCACTGCTGCGATGTAGTGCAGCAGCTTGTGTATTATTCAAGGGTACATGTGCACGCACATGGCAAAAATGGCTAACCCAGAAAGTGGTGGACCTTATCAAATAAACATTACCCGGAGAAACGGCCACCGGCAAAGACTTGTGTGCCACCACACAGATACAGGGGGCACCGGCAACTAGAATGACATTTTTTGGTTTGTTCTTAAAGTTGTTGATTTTTTGCGTTGATCTTTTTACATTTTTTCCTTTCTTTTCCTTTCAAATATGGTGTTTTTTCATGAGGTCATTCACAATATATTTACAAAATGATACAGCACTTCAACAGAACTTTAATGGGGGGGGAATCAAGTAATAATGTAATAAAATAATAAATAAACATCAAACATCAGGGCAAATCTTTAAGTTTTAAAATGGTTGGCGCAGAGTTAATAATAGAATTAGCAAGGATAGCTGTGCACACAAAATAGAGTGTTATCTTTTGTACAAAAGAGTATAATTGTAATAAATTAAAAAATCCAGACACAGCCAATTGAGCTACGCCCATCCCTACAAAATGCTGGCAAGCCAAAACAGAACAATTATTTGGTCTGGATTAAGCAGGCTCGAAAAAAAGGTGTGAAAAATGTGTCCCACTCGGGGGACGCACAGTGGCCGAGCTGGAGGGGGGGGGGGCGCACAGTGGCCAAGCAGGTAGAGATTGCGTCCCCCAGATCACAGGACGAGCAGTGCCGTGGGTTCGTACAATCCCGCCGGCTTTTCTGCAATGTCTCCCCCACCCGACTCTTCATCTCGGCTTCCCATTTAATCCTGTCACCATCTCTTGTGGCCAAAAAATTACTTAAAAAAATGAAAAAGGGTTCCACTCACCACATTGTAGTAGGTCTTACTGACGATGGTGTTGTCTAGGGTCTTGGGAGGGCTCTTCAGTGTGCCGGTCCTTGGAGAAACCAGCTTGTCTAACAAGACACACAGGAAGAAGATGGGAGACAGAGAGGAGTTGGATCAGCTGACTGACGCTAAGTTTCCACAACAGAGTCATTTTTCCGATACCATATGGATATTTTCCGCCCGGATTCCGTACGGTATAAAAACAGCGGTTTCCATTGTGGCCACTACGGCATGCGGCGCTCTGGTATTGGTGCGTGAACAAACAACGCACTTTGCCAGAATCTGGAGTTGGCCCCCAAGCGCTGCCCACATGGCTGCCCACCACGCAGGGGCACTGAATGGAGCTGCACACGCGTTTGTTGTGTGTGTGTATGGGTGTGTGTGTGCGTGTGCGTGTGTGTGTGTGTGTGTGTGTGTGCATGTGCTTGTCCGTGCGCCGGACCGGGATGAGTTCAGAAAGACAGAGAAAAGAGGGAAAGAGAGAAGTGAACACACACACACACCAAACGAAGAAGAAAAACTCTGTAGTGGAAACCTAGCATGAAACCTAGCATTAAACAGCTGACTCTACATCAGCAGTTTTAAGTCAAAGTTGAAATGCTCATTGAAAAACAATTCAAAACGGTAACCGTTCTCATCAGGAACGGTTCAAGAAATGAAAACGAAAAAAAACCCCGAAAACGAGCAGACTTTTACGAGGAAAACGGAAGCGGAAACAAAAAGATTTCTTTAAATGTTCCTGAACAGAAACGGAACATTATGAAATCCACCAAACTGGTTAAAAACATTTTTTTTCGTTCTCTATATATTTTAACATATCCTATGTCTGGGAGACTATTTCCCTCCACTTTCACTCTCAGTCATCAAGCCCCACGCATCTGGGGCTCCATCTTCTGGACAGACGAGTAAGTTAATGTAATGGTGTTAATACAGTTCCACTGACGTTTGAAAATCCACCAAATATATTCTGTATAAAAACTATGTCTAAACTTAACATTGCACAATATAAGGAACTTCAAGAATGAACAAAATGTTTGTGTTCCGAACCAGTTCAGGACCAATATTTGGTGGCGGAACGTTTCCGAGAACGAAAACGTTAAATATAGACCTGCCTGCACCGTTCGGAACGGAACATTTTAAATATATTTTTGTTTTCAAGCCCTGGTTCTCATACCCTCTCCGGCTTTTCTGCAATGTCCCCCCCCCAGTCATCCCAGTTTCCAATTTAATCCTGTCACCATCTCTCTCAATGAATGAAAAACGCCACTTGTAACCATTTAGGCTGATTGCCCTAAAGTGGGCCACTGCCTAATGCGGGACACCTAAGCTCCACCTAATCTCTTCCCTAAACTAATGAATGTCAGTGAAACTATGGTAAAAGCAAACTATGGTAACGTGTCTTAACATTAAGTTCAACTGTTAAACACTACATTTCACTGTTCCACCTTCGGCAACGAACTGTCCCACATTAGGGCAATTCACCCTATTTATGGAGCTTTCAATTATTATATTTTAATGTTATATATTGTATTTAATGTAAACATTTATGTTTTAATTGTACAAGGTTCCAGAAAACTTGAAAATGAATTGAAAAAGTTATAAACAGATGTTTATCTGACGCACACAAATCCCTGGGAAGGAGCTCTCCTTGGAGCGTTACAGTTGCTAGCCTGCAGACAGGAAGTCAATACTCTTGGAATGTCCTGCCTTTGTCCACTCGCTATACTTCCTTCCGTACCTCCGTGGCTTCCGCTAAGACTTAATTCATAATTATACCAGACTACAGTTACACTATGGCCATCATCGTTGTGTTTTTTTTTTCATCATCTTTAGTCTTTACCAATGAAAATATGAAAGAAAATGGGTTGAAGTATATATTTCCCTGTGTAAAGTATATATTTCCCTGTGTAAAGTATATATTTCCCTCTGTAAAGAATATATTTACCTTTCCCTGTGTAAACATTTTTCACACCAAAATATGCAATTATGCACTGACGTATGAATGTCAAAATATTCGGTACAAATTAGGGCTCCACAATTAATCATTTTAATTGTAATCACGATTTTGGCCCCAACGATTAAGAAAAATGAAAATCACGATTTTCATTTGATGGGTGCATTCATGTTATAATAATTGTATTCCAGTTTGATTTTGTTTATTCCTTACCGGGTGCATTCTTAGTTAGATTTAAATTTGTGATATTAAATTACATTCTGGGGGGGCGCGGTGGCAGAGTGGTTATAGTCCATACACCATATGTCGAGCAATGCCGCGGGTTCTAATCTCCTCTCCGGCTTTTCTGCAATGTCTCTCCTCCGACTCTTCATCCCAGTTACCAATTCAATCCTATCAATGTCTCTCAATAAAAAAAAAGAATGAAAAACGGCTCTAGCGCCCAAAAATAACTAAAAACAATAAAAATAAAAATGTACATTCTGTACTGATTTTTTTTAAGACATACAATAAAATTCAGTTTCTCTTTTCATGATTTCAATCATTTTTTTCCATAATCGTGCAGGCCAAGTAGAAATTATGTTCAACAAATCCACATCTTATAAAATAGAGAATGGGATCATTTAGATACTAAAGGCCAGAGGTCCCCAACGGGTCGCGACCTGGTACCGGGCCGCGAGACCGGTAATGGTAACGGCCACTTAGCCACTAAAGGAGAATAAAAAACTCTAAAGGGGAATCCTTGCCATTCTAGCCAGCCCCAACCAACTGAGCTACAGCCAGCCCCCATAGACTGCATATAAAAATGGACGTCGCACTCGCTTCAGCCGGCGTGCCGACTTCCGTGTGCTTCTGCTAGTCGAGTGGGCAGAGTCGACTACCAAAAGCACACAGCCTAAGGGATTTACAATGGAAATATACCAATTTTAGCAGGCCGTTTAACCTATTCAATGATCGTTTCTAATTGATGTTTTAATGCATATTGTCGGGATAATTAACGGTTCATTGTGTGAGGGGAGGGGGTGGGGTCATAATTTCACAAACGCGTCAGATTTGGCAATAACATTTTTTTTATTTCAGCTCCCATAGGATCCCATTCATTCTGACTCGTTGGCGCCCCTAGCGGACAGTACCACTGGAAGAAGTCACGTGTGGGGAGTCTCTCTCTCATATACTCTATCTCTCCCGGTACTGGATATACGGGTACTTTCAGAAATGGCAGCGCGCAGTCGGCGGGCACAAAAAAATTTGATGAAAGCAATGGGATGACGTCATGCACGCTGCGTCTACTTTATATACAGTCTATGCCAGCCCTCCAATCTACAATCATCTTCCAGGGGTCTGCCACCATCGCCTGGATTCATCGTCTTGTGACCTCACCGCATGATGAATCGTTGCGCCTCATCCAACGCCCACCCACCTTTAACCTCCTTGACGTAGTTGCTAGGAAACCAGCCGGTGCGTCCGCCCAGCACGCCCTCCCACCATCCTCCGTCCTCCTGCCGCAGCACCGTGATGAGGTCTCCCTTGGAGAAGGAGAGCTCGTCCTCGTTGGTCTGCTGGAAGGCAAAGCGAGCCTTGACCACCACCGACTTCATACAACCGCTGCCCTCAGACATGTCCTGAAGAATGCAAATATATATATATGCCTTTAGCCCGACACAGGTATTAACAAAAATGTGTATGTCCATCAAGTTGTTGGTAAAGTCACACAGACTGCTCACGTACAACGAGCAGTCCTTGTTTTTTCGTTTTTGTCTTCTTTGGGTGTTGGCCTCTGTTCGATCTTTATCTACCACCAAGGTGATGTTTGCTTAAGGCTTCCTCCAGGCTACGTTCATCTTGCTAACCCATGTGTCGAACCTTGAGAATCGACTTCAAGGTTTCTTTATATCTCAGAAAAGGGCGACCAACTTTTCTAGATCCTCCCGCAAGTTCTCCAAAAAGCAGCATTTTGACAGGTCTTTCATCTGGGAGACGCATCATATGACCTAACCATCGAATTCTGTTCAAAACTATAACAATTGTATCAAATATGAAGTATAATTACATTTATTCTGTTACAATTTTTGTGTACTTTTTAACTTTTGGAGTACATTTTTCACAAGTTACTTTCTACTTTTACTTGAGTAAATTTGAGGTGGAAAAAAAAATATTTTTTACTGTTGGCACATATGTTGACGTGATATCGCTCCATCTCTCTCCCTGTCCAGCGCTCTCTCGCTCTGTCTCTCTCCCTCTCCGGCACTCTCTCTCTCTCTCTCTCTCTCTCTCGGTCTTTCTCCCTCTCTGCCGCTCTCTCTCTCCCTCTCGGGCTAGCGCTCTATTAGGTGAAATTGTCCTAATTATTTTTTACTGAAAGATACCCGGTACTTTCGCTACTGAAGTAACTTTTGTGTAGCGTACTTTACTTTCACTTGAGTAACTATTTAGATGACTACTTTTTACATTTACTTGATTAATATTTTTCTGAGGTAACAATACTTTTACTTAAGTAGTTTTTATGGCTACTCTGCTCATACCTGGTCACGGGTGAGCGGCGGCCATATTGTTGCCAGTGTGCGGTTTGTTTACACTCTCACTGCGTGCCCAGAGCCGGTTCGAGAGAGAAGGAACTGTTAAAATGTATAAAATATAAACAACAACAAAATATGTCCCGTCTGTACCGGGACACGCTAGAAAAGGAGGCCAGAGAGAAATATTTAGGAAAGATAAACATTACAGTGATTGAGAGTGTAAACAAAGCGCGCGCTGGCAGCAATATGGCCGCCAGTGGAACAAAGAAATGTGAAGGTTAATAATCACTCCCCCATTAACAAGGAATATTAACTTATTTGCTTTTAATAACAATATTTTTATTAACGCCGCTCGTCCCACCTACTGCGCTGTGATTGTATAACACGACTTGACAGTTTTTTTGACACGTTTTTCGTCCCTGGTTTTACCAGACCCAATGATCGTTATAATCGTGTGTGATGCGTGGACGATTGGTTGGTTCTGGCTCGCCAGGCTAGTGGAAGTCCACGGCGCCTTGTGTATGACTGAACTGGAAATTGGATCACAATGAAAAAAGCTGATACCGATTCTGTGTGAAAAACCCAGGGGCGCGCGGTGGCTGAGCGGGTAGAGAGCACACCCTCCCTCCCCAATGTCATCCCCCAACTATTCATCCCAGTTTCCTATTTAATCCTGTCACTATCTCTCTCAATGAAAGAATGAAAAACGGTGCTTGCGCCCAAAAAAATAGCGAAAAACTCACCAGACTGCGGTACTGAGGCTGGAGCAGCTTGGACGACTGCGTCTGAGTGCTGAGCGACTCAAAGGACTTGATGCGTGAGGAGGAGATGGGGTGGCGTGCTGCGATGGTTCCCTCATCTACCCGGCCCTTCTCTGTAGAGACACCGACGTAGGAATTAGCTTCATCATCAATGGACACACACAGACACGCAACCGGACCTCTGGGTTCCGATGCCTAAAGAAAATGTCCTGTGGTTGCCACTAGGTTTGCATCCACACACTGACCAACTTTGTCCCAATTTCTGTTAAGCCGGGAAAGTACATTTTTTCCAGTGTTCGTTCATTTTTCGTTCATTTTTAAGTTATTATTCCAGGGTTAGCAGCTGGTGATGGTGTAAGCGAACCCACGGCTCTCCATGCCATTTTGGCTTAGATGTGCTTTGCAGCACTCTGCCCATCCAACTGAGCTAAAAATGAAACGTAATTATATTATATAT
>OMKY01218475.1:0-11023 GCA_900302395.1 Bregmaceros cantori | reverse complement strand
GGGGGCGTGGGTTTCCGTAAGCAAGGACGATGATCGTTGTGTGTGAATTTAGGGAGGTGAATGTAACAGATGCAAGAAGACGACAGGGGGAGCTGCAATTAAATATCACACACAACGCAAAGTACAAGCCAATCAGAGAGAGGGTGGGAGTTCCCACAATGCAGCGGGACAAACAGGAGGGTGGGAGAGAATTGAGTACTGATCCAAATATCTAATTGAGTAGAGTAAAACATCCAGGCTGAGAAATGTACTCAAAAAGTATTTTTGAAAGTAAAAAGTACCGGCGCGCCCCTTAAATAGAGTCCGAACGAACCTTGGCAATAGCTGAGTTCAGCTATCACCAACCGCCACGCGGTAGTTGTCCACTCCGGCAAAATCCGGCAGGCGCCAGGCGATGTCCGTCGGGAACTCTCACAAGCTCGACGCTTGCTAAACCGCTGGACTCCAGAAGGCAAACCGCCGGAATTCCCTCGTTACGCAAAATATACTTTTTGTAAAAAAAACAAGAAAATAGCTTTTAGCTTGCAACTCTCTCGCAAAAGCGCCACACGTCCTTGACGCCGTCCTTGCGATTCCACGCACACTCGGAGACTACTTTCGTTTCCGTTTTATTCCGTTTTTATATACTAATATGCTATTTATGCTGAGCACATATACACAGTCCTCCCAGTCTATCCTAAAACCAATCTCATCAATCTACAAACAGCAATAAAAATCATGGATCAGAAACCCATGAGATGGCATCACTGCAGTGTTTTAATAAAACACAATCTTTTTAGTTTTGAAAATTTTATATCATATTGTAATATTAATTTGGTTTTGAAATGTCTAAACAATGTATCGTTCCCACATGCAGGACCACATTTCGACAGACGGCCTTCTCCATCAAGGGGCCAAATCTTTGCAACTCTATGCCAACAGAGCTAAAACTAGAGACAGATAGCAATGTGTTTAAAAGAGGACTGAAATCATGGCTGAAATCAAATCAACGATGTACTCATGAACAATAGTTGTGTCCTAATGCCTTGAAGGATCACGTTTGGGTTGTTCTTTTTTTTTTTAATCGATAATGGTGTATATTTGTATTTCCTTTTAGTATTGATTGATGTTTTAGTATTGATTGTTGATGATGTTTTAATTTATAATGTCATCTCGGTAGCGCCTCCTGTGGACAGGTGTTGAAAATTAGCACTTGTGCTATAAACACTGATGCAGTGCATATGGTCTGTCCAATGTGTCTTGCAATGTCCATACCAAATAAATAAAAACCTAACCTAACACTCCTCCCACCCCTCTCTCTCCCTCTCTCACACACACACATACACGCGGGCGCGCGCGCGCGCACACGCACACACACACTTACAAAGTTGTAAATAAACGGAGTACGAAATTGAATCTTTTTCAGTTACAGGCACTGTAGGGGCTCAGTAGCTGAGTTAGCCGTGCAATTATTTCCTGTGACGCACCGTCTGCATTGCTAAATATATATGCAAAATAGCCTGCATCCGTATCAATGGAACGCTGCGAGCGATACAATCTGCGTGATTGATTACTCCACCGGGGGCGATATAATCTACATTGCCAGTGCATTCCTAGCGGATATAGCGTTTGTGGGAAGGAGGCGTGTCTAATCCACTGTTAAAACGCTACGCGAGCGTTCGTAGCTGTTAAACGTTTAAAATATCGGGGATTGGTGTAAAGGGCCATTGAAAAGAAAACAACTGCGTTCTGTCGTCTCCTACATCTATAACCATTGTTGCAAACGCGTCGCATTGCTCAAACATTAATACCCTGCTTTAATTCAGTAACAAAACTATACCTGGCAGGAGAAGGTTATTCACAACATTACTATTCCAATCGTGTATTACGACACGCGCACGTGTGCACAAGCCAACTGCAAAAAGGCAATTTGGTGCCAAGGGCTGCTCCATTCATCTTTGGGACGCAGTAACGCTAGAACCCGCTGACCCGCAGCTATGTTTGGCACCATTGTGCGATAGATGAATTAGAAAGGGATTTATTGCCGCGCATTAACATTTTATAACACTGGCGCCTTCTTGCTCTGATCCCACCTACCCTGCTCCGTATGTTTGGATATGATTTCAATAGTGAAGGAGACGAATTGACAGTATTATGAATAATGAATCTTTATAATAAACATCACGATGACCAAATAGCGGCAGCTTTCTGGTGCGCGCGGGGTGGATACACAGCTATTGGCTATGTCTACAGCCCATCATATCGACACGACGTCGTCATTGGTTGTACAGATGGTGCGTCACAGACACGGGTCGCCGTCATTTGCTGTAAACCGGCATAGGCATCGCGAAACATATACGTCGTGTGCCATTGCCCAATAATGTACCAAAAATAATTATATCAGATGAGGGGAATTGATTTTGCAAAGATGTTATACATATCGTATCACTATATCAGCATCACTGAGATGGCGTTCTTTGGAGAAATGTTGATGGGGAGGGTCAGACGGTTAATGATAGGGAAGGAGGGGGGAGAGAGAGATGGAGGGATGGAAGGACCTATGAATGGTGTACCATAAACGCTACCAAATGTGATTGGTTGATGCAGTACCAGTAGCATATATGTCCTAGTTGACTGTAACTGCATGGTGGAACCGGCGTGGTGCCTGCCAGCTATTGGCTGGTGGGGTGCGCGCACAGTATCACGGATTGCCGTTCTGTTCACCTCCCATTGGCCGCACGACGCACATCACGAAGCCCGTCGGTTGGTTGGCGTGCGATTGGCCGCCAGAGGGAAAAGACAGAAGGGGAGTCTGGGTTGAGGGGGGTTAACGCGGCATGTCTCCTTGGACAAGGACGGGACTTCAGTGAGCAGCGCTAAAAATAAACGTACTGTGTGGAAAATGCGTCGCATACCGACTTTATTATCAGGCGGAGTGCGGCTCAATCAAGTCTCTTCAATCAGCCTGCAGAGGGGAGCGACGAGCCGCGACTTCTAGCATCGACTACCATCAGCCGGCTGTCTCTGTGATCAATTATAGTCTGACGCCTTTATGTACACGACCTATCGTTATTATTATTACTAAATTATTCATATATCAGTAGTATTGTAGTTTAAACCCCTGGTTGATACATTTTTTGAGAATACCACGAGAGTACAAGATGTTTTTTTGGAGCGCTTTTTTCTTCATCCTGCAGTGATGTGACGTCGGCGCGTAGTAGTTAATCTGGTTGGGTTTCCGAAGGTTAGTGCGGTGAGTAGTTTGTGTTAACTGCTCGCGTTCCTACTGCGTGGACTTTTCCGTTGGTTGTGTCAACCTTTACGCGTTGCCCGTTTTAAATGGTCTGGCTGGACCCAGACATCCCCTGGCCATTCTTCACCCCATCCGGCAGCGAGCGAAAGATCGACAATAGAGATGCGCTTAAGGTGTGATTAGTGCATCTGGGTGGTAGAGGTGTGGTCTGGCGAGAGCATTGGCAAACGGAGTTCCAGTGCGTCTTTCTCTTACTCAGACGCCACAAGCCGGGGGATTGAGGGGGCGTCATTCCGCGTCACGCACTTTCTAATACGCGTAAATCATCTCAGCCACCCGGGGTCAATCCCCGCTACCACTACCACCACTACTACCAGGGATCAGTTCCCCCCTCGACCACCGCCATCCTCCACTGGTGTGCCACAAGAAGCGGATGCTGAATAGCCACCATGGCTCTGAACGTAGCCGGCGTGCTGGTGATGGTGGTGTTTTATCTCATGGTGCTGGGCACCGGCGTCTGGGCTTCATTCAAGTCCCGTCGCGAAGCCAAAAAGGCTCGGGGCGATGTGACCGAGACGGCGCTCCTGGGGAACAGAGGCATCAGCCTGGTGATCGGCATCTTCACCATGACCGGTAAGACCTGTCCGATGTCTCGTTCGCAAACGATTAGAAACAAAACATTTTAACTAATGTACACATAAGTTGCCTTTAAAATGTAGATTCCACAGGTATTTTCTGTCCATGGACCCCATGACCTTTCAACTGAAGCGATACGTGGTTGTTATACAATTGTGTGAAGATTATACAATTGTTCTCACTCCTTTCTTTTGCAAATGTATTGGAGTCGCTTTTAATTTAATTTTGCGTTTAAATACTCGTCTAATCACTAGTCACATCTATATCTTATCTGCACGCTGGGAAGTATTATTTGTATTTTGAATTAGTATATATATTTTTGTCTAACCGTTGTGTTCTGTCGCGTGCGTTTTGCACCGCGTGTCTCGCCTGTGTCTGCAGCGGCGGCTGTGCGCGTTGCTGCGCGTGGGTTCGCGGACACGTGTTTCTTCACGTGTCAACGCCTGGATCCCCTGCGTTAGCATCAATGCTGCACACTGCATGCTTTTTTTTTTAAATCAACTAATTGATAGTATACTTACGCCCCACTGAATAATTCAAATTGTTCACAAATGATGATGAAGGCGGCTGTAATGATACTTAATCGCCATAAAACACCAGTTTGATGGTGGGAAATTTTAATGGTCATTGAAGCACGTCCCCACATTAAATTATGCATGGTTATAATGTGTTCACGTTGTTTTAAAACGCCAATGTGAATGAATATACTCTCCATACTCCCCATAGCCGATGCTCATCCCCGAAGGTACTTTTACTTCATTCATGGGGTCAGCTGAGGTTTGCCCCCTCCCAACGAACACTTTTACCCGCATTGTTATGTCACACCTGATACATATGAGTTGCAAATCTTACTTGTAGTTGAATTGTTTACTGATTTACTACCTATTACAAATTATTTACAGACTATTTACTGAAAAGGGATCTTATCCCTTTGATGGACAAAGGAATTTTGAAACCTCTATATGTCTGAATGAAACAATACAACGGTTCCTACCCTTCCCTTTTCAAACTACTCAGCGGTTGAAGGATAAAACTCGTATTGCCTACACATCCATGGATACATGCATACCATGTCTATTTCCCAAAACAGTTAAGTCTGATGAGTTTAACACAAAAAACATTACACTGACATCTGAACGTTCCCCAAATATCCTCAATATATGTGAACGCAAGAGTAAACAATCTAAAGAAGATCTAGTCTCATCAAGTATGTGTTTTTGTATGACGTGTGTGGAAGTCTGCAGTGCTGAAATCCAGAAACCTGAAAGGATGCCCTCACAACCTTGCGAAGGACTGCCGCATGTAAGCTCTAGGCTTCACAAGGAAGTGACAAATTATTTTTTTTTAAATGTAAGACCAAGCGAAATCGTGCAGGCTGTGATCTGGATGTCATTTGCACATTTGGTTCAGAATTGCGTGTTGTGGTCACTACCAATGGTCATTGGGTTTTCTTTGAACCGGCTTGGTGGCAGAATTCTAATTCTCCATATAGTTGTTCAATATGGGCGTGACTAAAGGCGCCGTTAGGTTCCTTGTATTTTATGATTAATAATAAATAAGGTGCCGATAGGTTCCTCAGAACGTCTTCAAACAAATACTGGTATGCATATAGAGGCAGACCCGCCAGAGGTGTCCACGGAGTTTGGAATCAATCATCCTTTTTAATTGGGAGTTATTAATTAATTCATTTATTTATGATTAATAAAGTATAAGGCACCAAGGTGCCGATAGGCTCCTCAGAACGACTTCAAACTTGGTATGCATATACCTGCAGACCCCCCCATAGATGCCTTCAAACTTGGTATACATGCTCCCCCCTCTGGGGGGTCTGCAGGTATATGCATACCAAGTTTTAAGTCGTTCTGAGGAGCTTTAAAAGGAGCTTCACCCGCCAAAGCCTATCGGCGCCTTTCAGTCTTTAGTCGCACCCGCTCTATACCACCATCCACCGCAGACATAGTGGACAAGGTCAGTGTCTCTCAATCCTGATTGCCCCTGGGACGTTGGTTAGAGTCGAGCTGGGGACACTCCTGTTGTTTCGTGACAAGCAGTTAGGGGGACAGTAAATTGACCTTGCCGTGTGGAACTGCATGTTCGCATGGGACATTGCATTTTATATCTCACACAACAAAACATTGCAAGTTAAAGGTACTGCCGGAAATTTCCCCGCTACACATCTAGCAGTACCTTAATTGTCCACAAGATGTCAACTTATCCATGCATTAGAATACACTGCATATACTGTGCCATACTTCAATGAAACATGCTACCTCTTACTCTCATGTGAAATACATAGTAATATTTTCCATACATTCTGCTGACAGCTTCAGCTGGTGGCTTCCAGCCGTCGCTAGAGCATACCTGGTTGTCACCGCCAGAGGCTGCCCCCACCTCACCGCGGGGCATGGAATACACACCCCGCGTGGGAATATTCACTACACTACAATCAACGGATGTTTTTGGCTGGAAGTTTAAAGTCAGGTGTTTCAATCATTTCGTTTTGTAGCTAGTAATGGTCTGTCTGAATTGCGTCGTAGCTTATGTATGGAGGCCCTCAATCTACAATACAGATCGTTCAAATTAGTGTCACTTATTTGTAAATCTTGGATCATTTGTCTAACGACCTCTGTGTCGGGCAGCAACGTTTTTGGGTTAGTTCCTCCAGCATACTCGTAGAACTCGTAAATATCATAAATATAAATATGAGATATAGAAGTAAAACAAAATCCATCAGCATGCGCAATATGCGTGTGTTGTCGATGTGCTCCGACTATAAACAGTACCTGTGTATAAATAGCTGCAGCATGTGCCATGACAGGAGGCTGACAGGCGATAAGATGCTCCCCCCATGGGACAGCTTCTCAGGATGTGTATATTGTTGATGGGTGTATGCTAACATTGGAAATACTTATCTCATGTAGAGTAATTTGAAAGAAAACTGACAAATGTGCTTAACTTTGTGTTTGAAATCTGGTTGCCCTACATGGTAGGCTTGGCCGCTAGGTTATTTGATAAGTAGTTATGGGGATTGAAAAAATGGCACACTGCCTTAGAGTCGTCATGGATCAAAAGTTGATTGGCACCCGTTTTTAATTCATAACTGCCAATAAGTGAAGGACAGAAGTTACTAGAAATGCAGACTGGCTTCATATCTCCAAGACAAATTTCTTTTCTTCAGTTCCTTAGAAAATTCCGAGCTACTGTGTGCACCATCAGCAGGATCTGATAGGAGACCGCGGTTGACCATTGTTGTCACCATGTCCGACCATGCTCCTGCTCCTACGCAACGCAGCAGTAACACATATAATGGATCTACCAGATTATTACAGGGCTGCTTCACTGCGCTCATCTCCGGATTCCCTTATGATGAACTGCTTCTCCAGCAATTTCCCAGACATAATATAGCCATGGTTGGGAAGGCTACTTACAACTAATCCAGTTACTCCATCCCAATACTAATAAAATTAGTGCTGAGTATTCTCAACTTTGCTATACCCAGTATAGCAAAGTTGAGATTGGAACTTTACTATCCCAAAATATAAATATGATTAGACATTTTCATTCATTCAAACAGTTAAGTTGTGCAGTTTTTAAGCTAAAAGTTGATAAAACACAACATGTAAGGGATGGTGGTTGGAATGTCGTAAAGGATAGTGGGTAGTACTCTTTGGTGAAGAAAAAATTTAGCTAATTATTGTAAAGGATAGTCCGCAAAATACAATTTATTAGTACGAGGATGAGGAACAACGTTATTTATCCCTTAAAGGCAATTCCATTAGCATTTTCCATACAATAAAGAATAAAAAAAGAGCAAATCATCCAGACATACAATTCAACAATCAAGCCAATTCAATATGTATTTTAACATGAATTTGAATATTGGTTGGTCTTCCTCAGGGGGACATAGTAGCGCCGCCCTGGGGGTATTAGAATGAATTATTGGGCCAATACATGGTTCCTCTGCCTCAGGATACCTCTTCTTTTTTTAGATGTCTGCTGAGGGTCACAGCTTTACCACATGTTCGCATCAGCACTTGCGAATGTATACGCGGCAAACTGGTATGTGTCCATCTAGTCCACGTCACGGTCTCATACTGCAGCGTGTGATTTGGCATAGGCGCTGACAGGAGCCTGTCGGTATGAAATGCTGCTAGATAAGATGCTCTGCGAGGGACGCGCAATGCGCTTTAGGCCATTTATATGTCAATGCCTTACAGCGTGGTGACACGTGAACATGCGCGTGAAAGATGGACACAAAGGCGTGCACACATGAAGCACAAGCATAATGTTTGCAAAAGAAGAGCCCTCAAAAGAAGTTGAGACAGAGTGGGGAATTGACGCGATTATGCACAAGGCAATAATGGTCATATTGCTGTGGTAGTTCTGCACAAGTTACAAAAATCATGCTCTTACACATAGGTGCACATCTATGTGCACTATCTGTGGACAACACCTGCCATTTATACCGGATTTACACAGAGCTAACGAAGCTATGAGTGATCACGCGCTTCAGGAAAACATCAGTCAACGCCTTTATCTGCCATCATACAGGATTTGCGCCTCGTCGCCATGGCAACGCCAAACAAAGCTGCCGGTATTGAAAATAGATGTGCATGCACTGTGCGCATACATTGAACCCGATGAGACCGGATGCGACATGCCAGGGGCGTCTAAAGAGCAACGGAACAGAACATTGTTAACATGGCCAATCAGTGTTGAATTTATGTTTACATTACCTTAATTATTTTTATTTCACCTTTCATTCTTAATCTGTTAAATGAGCTTTCTCATTTACCTCTCTTACAAAAGATAGGTAGTCAATCCTGCATTCTAAAGTAATTTCCCCTTGGAGAACCCAGGAAGTTGGATGGTTTGAGAGGTAAGAAGTTGTAGGCAGTATGTGGTTTCAGAGCATCTCCAAATTTCAACATGTTACATCCAAATAGATACATGTCTAGAAATGATGTTGTTAAATACACAATACACATAGTCCAGAAAATATTATATTGGTGCTGCTCAATATAACCTTTTTCATCCCGAGGACCCCCTCGGTTTATTAATAACAAAGCCATAGTGAGAATTTAGATTATTTAACAATAATTTTCGTACCTGACAAAAGAAAGATTTTTGAGGTGCTCTGCGAACACGGCCTCTCTCATACATGAAGTCAGGGTTGCCAGATCTGCCAGCCCAAAATGCGCCTGGGGCACTAAACCCTGCGGGTGGAAAATCGTCCAATCTGGCAACACGGCCTATCGGACGCATGCCGGTTTATCTATCGGATGCGGGAAAGTCTATCGGAGTGAGCACCTAGGGTCCGCAGACCCCGATTAAGAATCTCTGGTATAAAGGAATTCTTTTGGAAAAACCTGACTCACCGCATTGGGCCACTCACTGAGCTGTTCAGAAATATGATTAGAGTAGATTAATGCCATGCGCCAGCACATTAAGTGATATTAGGGGGAGGGAGTGCAGGGCAACAATCTCAGCTGTCTGCAGTGACTGTAAAAGTTTCCTCACATTCTTTTCTAGACAGCGGTGGTTTTTGGTCAAGCAATTGGCACACCAATAAAACCTCAACAACTTGAAAAAAAATTGAAACCCTTAACAGCATGTATGCGGTATCCATATAATCTTTTTATATACACTCTAGATTAGAGCTGCAACTAACAATTATTTTGATTATCGATTAATCAGCCTTTTTTACTGACGGTTAATCGGTTAATTTTCCCTTTGTGTTTTTTTTGGCCCTTTCGTACTATCTTCAGCTTTATTCAAAATTAGCTGGACAAGGGGTGAAAAAGGGAGAGGAGACATGCGGCAAATCTGTCGGTGAGGAGAGCAAACCCACGATTCTCCGCGCCATCATGGCATATGTGTGCTTTCTAGTGCACTCACTCTTAACAGACTGAGGTGCTGCGCAAAATCGGAAGGTTGATTAACCTGAAACGTTGTTGGTATTGCAAATCAGCAAACGTTGAACAACATATATTCAACACATTTTGAGTGGAGGAGGGTCCAAACAAGGAAACCATTAATCACTGTTGAATTGATTATCAAATTAGTTGCTGATTAATTCAATAATCGATTTTAATTGATTCATCGATTAATCAGTTGCAGCTCTACTCTAGATACATAGCCCAATCATTGTTGAAGCGCAATATGATTGGATAGCACCATCATCAAGAGTGGCTCTTGTATTTCCTCTTTTCTTAACAGTTTTTTGGTAACAAGTGGTAGTGGGCGGTGAGAGGAAGTTCGAAAGAGCAATTTGATTGTTATCTGACCTCTCTAGGTGCCCTGAGTTAATGATATATATATAGGGCCCCTTTTTAAACAGAAAGCAATCCCTACTACCTCACTCACTCGAAGACTGCGGAACTTAGCAAGCCATGCGTGTCCACTGCAGATGGCTGAGAGAGGGAGGAAAAATACAACCTCATGAAGGCCCAATTCACTTTAAATGACTTTGCAGTGGGCTGATTATTTCTTTACCAGGGGAAACCTATCATTGTTTTCTCTTTTCACCTCGGCAGCAGACTGCTGTGTGACCCCTTAGTGACGTAGCATTTGTGAGGTGTTAACTGCCAGTTTGCAAAGAAAACCTATGACTCAAGAACGGAACATGCTAAAAGCAGACATTTTTCCCTGGAACTTTTTGCGTCCTATCAAATTTGACTTCTGACGTCTGGAAAATGTATTTTGTGCCAAGGGCTGTGTGTGTGTCTAGGAATTGAGGCAGCTCTTATTGTTGCTACATCATCAAACACCACTGGCCAGTCTTCGACCCTCATCTGTTGGTTTATTGTATTTCCAAAAGGCAGAGTGTAGGGCATGTACCTTTTTTTACGTGCCCCTCCACATCTGCCGCGTCAGGTTCTGTGTGTTAACATGATAACTTTTGAACGGAATGGATTTGTCCCAGACTCGATGGGTTAAAGCTCTAGGGCTGTTTAATTTTGAAGGCCATCACTTACAAGATGGCTGAATTGAAGATGGCCACATTCTTGTTTGGGCTGCAACGATAAGTCGATTAATCGATGACTAATCGATTATTAAATGAATCAACAACTAATGTGATAATCGATAATCGCCAAGGAATTTAATTATTATAATTATCATTCATATAATATAATTATAATTATATTTTTGTAC
>OMKY01218468.1:0-14140 GCA_900302395.1 Bregmaceros cantori | reverse complement strand
AAAAGTTCCCGGTTTTCGTTTTCGTTCCTTGAACCGGTTCAAAGCCCTTTTTATAAGTGAGCCAGTTGATCTTCCCTTGATTTACTATTAGTTCTATGTGCAAAGCAAACAGGCAATACCCACAGGCCAAATACTTGTGGACTCGCCCGGACATACATGAGGATACTGTTTGTGGACTTCAGCTCAGTCTTGAACATCAATGGCCATCAATCAACAGCTTCCTCAGGGAAGAGATGGGTACTAGCAGGAATGCACCCCACTACCAGGACTATATTGCCTGTACATCAAGTGCATCAAACATGTGACTTTGTGTCACAAGTATAGAGAATATTTCCATAGTATTATTTAATACTGTTGGTGTGGTTCCCGAATGTATAATGGTCATTCCAAGAGAAATGTTACAAGTCAGCGGAGCCAGTCGAGCAAGAGGCGCACATCGTCCGTGGACCGCCCATCAGTGCAGCGCCGGGACGGATCGTCCGCGGAGGCCCCAGCGTCCCTCGCTGCTCCACATCAGCAATCAACAGTTCGCCTCCATTTAAGACACCGACCCCGGAAGGACGCAGCCCCCAAGCCTTGGTACAGGTCACACCATTGTTCAATACCTAGACGAAGTTTCCTTGGATAACTGTACAATCCCTGGCGTTTGAACTCATCTGGGTGCTGTCTGTCCTACCTGCAGCATGACCTCCAGGAGCTTCCACCGGGACCTGATTCCACCCCGGTGGACCCAGATATTGAGATGAGTAACGTGTCTGATGATGAAGCCATGGACAGCACTTAGATAGACTTTGTAATTTAATTTCCACAACCTCTAAAGGGTCGAACATTTAATTACCTGACGTTTTGAATTTACTGTTATGAATCCCTTAGAGAAAGCTTAATTTTCAAACCCAAGCAGGACTAGGAAAAGAGTTGGGTTCCACTGGGGCAACCCGTATATTTACATTGAAAAATATGCAATTGTACAGAGTGTATGAAAATAACAGAGTCCGAGAGTCCCTATGAAGCTGGTGTTTTCGGACACAGGAGACAGTTCATGTAAGACATCCAATACACTTATCTTCGAGATCCAGTTGCTGATGACAGACCTGGTTTTGGATCTGCCGGAGAGGAGAGGTCTGGGAAAGACGAAGGAGGAATTAAACCACAGCAGTGGGAACTCTCGACTAATATAGATAAAGATCGAGCATAGAGGTTAGCAGGGAGAGTAAAGCACAGAGGAAAGATTGAAATAAACTATACTCTTCGAGACTCATAGACACAAGAAGAAGGGAAGACTATAACATGTCCCTCCAGGTAAAACACACGTGAGAAGGGATTATGTCGCTGCGAGGTCCGAGTGCCCACGCCGTCCTTATAAGGGGAGCACAAGCCAATCCACGGGCCGCTCCCCAGATCAGGCGCAGCCGGCGATGATGGCGTGCGGTCCGCGGACGATGTGCGCCGGGATGTGCCGTCCACGGACGATCGGCGCATAACATTTACCTTGCAATAAAGGGTTTTGTAAACCCTTCTTTCTTGCCTCCTCTCTGGGTCATTTACCAATTCGCAAAATAACCGATGACAAGAATTCCAGATTGCTACAGATCTGTTCCCTTCTGGAAAAAGGTTCCGGTCCATCACAATCAAAACCTCGTGCCATACGGCTCCTGAATGCAGCCACAATAGTTATTTTCAGTCCCGCATCACTCACACAAAGACATTTTAGGACACCCCTCCACTCACTCTACATACCACATCTCACCGCATCATCTCCTGTGTACAACACAGCCTGTACATAGACTAATCTGGATTGAATTATCTGCAGTAAATAACTGTTTTTGCACTATTCTTTCTTCTTCCTTTTCCTTTGGACTGATTCCCAGGAAAAATACTAGTCTGTGAATGTGTGTCTTTGACTGAACTCAACAGATTTTTGTATAGCGCAAAATCTGATGGTCCATGCCAAGCTAGACCTGTTTATTATTAGTATTAGAGTTGCTAATAATAGAACACCTTCAAAAGAGGACGAGAGAGAAGAAAGAGCGATACCCAAATTAAAGAAAAAAATATCCTGGGGAATGTTTGTAAACATTCCCAATTGAACTTGAATGGTTGCCAGTGGTAATAATGTTCCTGATTTGCAATCTTGCGAAGTATTTCCTTTTTTTTTTTTTTATTTCATACTGACCTCCTTGTTGTTGTTTTTTGGGACTCACCTTCACCACTCCCCCAACGTTACATTTTCTTGGACTGGGAGGACTCAGTTCAAGAAGAGTTTTTCAGCAGGTCCCTCTACGAATACATAGACAATGTGAAATGCAGCATATTTACAAATATATTTACATTTCCAATAATTACAAATCACATCCACACAGGCAGACACACGAACGCACACACACACTCTCCTGTAAAGACGGTATTAGCCTTTGAGTGGCAGCTAAATTCAAAGCGTGGGAGGGCCAAGTGTGATTTTTTTTTCAACGGGTCGTGACTATGGTGGTGCTGGTGAGTCGTCATTTTCAGCGAGCGGCGCTAACCTTTAGCACCGAGGGGCTGTGCATCACATGCTCTGGCCCTCTTGACATCCTGTCAGCATCACCCGCCTCGGCTGGCGTCTTACCGCTGGCTGGAGCGCGGCCAGAGGCACACTCCAAGCACAATGAAGGCCTTCACATAGAGAGCAGCAAACTCCTGACTTGTGACCTTTTTGTTAACTCTCCGATGTCCAGAGCCTCTATTCAGCTGCCACTTGAACGAGGGTTCCTCTGTTTGCACTGGAGCATGTGAGTGGAGCGGATCGCAGAATGAGCGATAACAGAGTATTGGCGATTACTAGTGGGTGATAGTGGAGGGAAGACGAGAGTGTGGCAATAGCGTTGAACACTTTTTTTTTAGATTCTCTGGGTGTGTGTGCTGGCACTGTGGCACAGTTGGTAAGACACCTCCATCCAGTACATGTCTAGTACCTGTGGCTCAGTGCACAGGTACGGCAGCAGCCTTGCAAGGTCTCCAACCCCATGCCTCCCCCATCTCTCTCATACTTCCCCTGCACTAAGCCCATCAATAACAATGAGGAAAAAATAACTAAGAAATAATAATTGTACATTCTGTATGTAAGTGTGCTAATTCTTGTCCGGGCCTGCATCTCCTCCAGGCTGCGCTATTGCAAGAGCCTGATGATCACACTGGCAAGAGCCACAAGAAGCTCCAATAAATTAAGAACAGCAGCGCCAGGATCCTGATGAGGGTGTGGAAACGCGAACACTTCACTCCCATAGTCCATCATCATTGTCCATCAGAACCAAAACCTCATGCCGCAAAAACATTTTCATCTCTCATTTTTACTGTAAAGGCCCCTGGTCGGTAAATTCCCTGCATATATTAACTGTCTGTTGTCACGGCGAACCAATTCTCAGCGCACTAGGTCAGGAAACAAAATAATTCCAAATGCTCCTGCTGCGCGAACTGAACTTGGAAAGAAATCTTTTAGTGGAATGTGCCCGCATGCTTGGAACAATCTCCAGAACACACTTGGAAGCTTTTTCTTGCTTTTCTTTTGTTGATTGTCTGTGCCAGTCGAAATCTCATTGTATAGCCATGCTTGCTGTGATGTCATATTACATGCTACCGGTCAGTGGTAGTGACGTCTTAAAGGATCTGCCGCGGAGACGACGGCAGCCCACGCAAAACCATTATATCCCCAGCGCTCTGCATTTCAGGGATATAATTAGCTGTTGTAAAAATACACTTATTCATTATCTGCAGTGGTGAGTGATTGTTGAGTGAGCGACATGGAATTTCAGGAGATTTGTGCATAGCGAGGTGTAGTGAGCAAGTTTTTTAAAAACGGCGTGACTCTAATCTGGTCACATGATCGAAGCACATTGCGTTTCCAACCGTTCTTAGGGCATCATCTGGGCACTTTTAGCGTAATTCAACCAACAACTCTGGACACCACCGCATGCACCAAAAATCATGCACAAAGCATGGCAGTTGAGACACAGCGACAAATAAAAAAATCACAGAGGCAATCGTTCATGCAAGCCCGTACACATGCACAGATGTATACCTGGTACATTTGCAACCAGGGATCCATTGAACCGGACAGATATGGACAGAAAAAAAACATGCATATGACATGCACATACATATACACACACACAGGTGAGTTAATCTTTTGGACTGTCCAGCTCCTGGGCTGATTTAAAATGTAAATATAAAAATAGAACCCGAATTCCATCCTGCCTTCTTGATTTACTGTTTTCCCCCTAAAAGCCAACCCAACCCGCCACTGAATACATCACCTGCATCCCTTTCACCCACATGTAGCAGAATGTGCACCAATGTGGGTAATCCTCCAAAATTCCTGACCATTCATAAATGGTCATGGACATGCATAGTGTGACAGGTAAATTGCTTCCCTCATTCGCACGTCAAATGAAACTCAGACGTCCCCTAGACCTGTGGTCTAGGGGGCATGCTCTATAACCACTCTATAACCACTCCCAACACTTTTGTCTACTATCAAATAAAATGCAAAATGGTACATGTGCCTTTTAAAAAAAAATAGAAAAACCTGTTAGGATCATAATTTTTGCGTATTTATACAGCAGAATTCTGAAAGTCGCACAGGGTCAAAACAAATGGCCAGATATAAAGGTGAGAGTGTGTGTTGAGTTTTATGGGTTTAATTAACAGCAAACTAGGGTGGGGGTGCATGCAAAAAAATGTGTATGTGTGTGTGTGTGTGTGCGTGTGGGGGGCGAGGGGGGACAAAGAGCAGTAGGAAAAAAAATGAGGGAGGTGTTGAGGAGGAAGAAGGTCGGGGCGACAGCAGGAAGCTGGGGGCGTGGAGAAGGACGCAGGGAATATGTGTTGCGGGGTGTGTGTTGTTGCGCCGCACGGTGTGCGTGTATGTGTTGTCGCGTTGCGTGGTGCACGTGTGTGCGTGTTGAGGGCTGCATTGCGGGGTGCGCGCCTGTGTTGTTGTTGTGGGTGTGTTGTTGTGTTACAGGGTGCGCCTGTTGTTTTGTTTGTTGCTGCTTTGCGGGGCGCACGTGTGTGTGTTGTGGGGTGTCTGAGTGTGTTGTTGTGTTATGGGGTGCGTGTGTTCTGTCGCGAGGTGCTTGTGTGTGTTGTATTGGGGTGTGTGCTGTTGCATTGTAGGGTGTGTGTGTGTTCTTGTGTTGCGGGGTGCACGTGTGTATTTGTTGCTGTGTTATGGGGTACACGTGTGTGTTGTTGCAATGCAGGGTGCACGTGTGCATGTTGTTGTGTGTGTGTGTGTGTGTGTTGTTGTTGTTGGTTCCAGCAGGTGGGCTCGGTGACGTGGCTCCCGGTGAGCGGAGCAGTCTGGCCAAGGGGAGATAGGAGGGCGGTGGGTGTGAGAGTGGGACCTGGTGGCAGAGCCTCCATTAGCCGGTGGTGGTGGATGCGGGGGGCGGCTCTATAAACCATAATTGATGCGTCTGTGTTTAAAAACCCTGCCATGGCCGCTTCATCACGGCCACTCCCAGCCGTCACCTTGCACACACGCACGCACACAACTCACAAAGACAACGCAAAACACACACAAACCGCACAAACATCAACAACACACACACAACCCTGTGAATGTGTTTCCTGTTGCTAATTATGAGGGTCAAAAAAGCCATTCGCTCCCCCACGCCCGGTACCCTCCAACACCCCCCAATCCACTCTCTGTCTCTTTTGCAAACCAATATGCATCCAAATACGACAATGCACCCCCCTCTGCCCCCACTCCCCTTGACATGCATGCAAACACAAAGGCACAAATACACACATGGGGAGACATGGACAGACACGCACACAATCTAATCAACACTAACAAATAACACATAGCAGTGTTTTACAAAACATGTAAAAAAATGGCTGTAGGATTTTGCTTAACAATAAAATTCATAGATATTCAGAGATATTCATCTCTGAAACCTCAATCTCAGATTTGATTCAGCTTCTTCAAGACAAAGAAAAACACATTAAAATAAATAATTGTATGACTCAAAATGTATGTTTTTAATGAAAACTGCAGTACAGAGACCTCACTTTTGGGCATATGATTAACATAGTTATACTTTTACGAATACATAATTGAATTAATTGTATTAAATACACCTAAATAAATCCAAATATGAAATTACAACATGTTACAACTAGCAAAACCACAGTAACTCAGAGTCACTTTTATCACAATTACCTTAAAAAAAATTGAAATTGCCGCTTTACATATTATTATTATTTTTTTCTTTTCAATGTTTTTTAAGGTTTTTTTCCAGTCCATTCAGGCTGTTTTTTCCAAGTTTTTAGGGTTAGCGGAAACGGGTGAAGATGGGGGGGAAGACATACGGGAAATACGTCGGTAGCGAGATTCAAACCATAGACGTGCTTTCCAGCGCTCTGCCTAACCGACTGAGCTTCTGGGCAGCACGATTTCCATATTTAAAAATCTTAAAACAAAGTCATCTGATTTTGATTTCAAATACATTTTTTGCACAGTGCTACAAAAAATAACGAATAAACTAAGTATAACTGCCGTCCACCCATCCACCCACACACACGTGCAACATATGCAAGGAAAGTATAAGGAAAGCATTTGGTTGGATCAATATCACCCTCTTAACAAAGCAGAATTTGTCTACACGGTCTGTTTAAATCGTGATAGGAGAGAGAAAGGGAGGCTAACAAGGCTACCATTATATATTTAAAATATAATACACTGAATATTTAACAGGAAAAAAACCCACAGATGTTGGAAGCGGGCGGGGCGAGGAAGGCTACAGACATTCCCATCAGTGGTGTCGTCTCCTATACCACAAGCTACCGGACAGGATGCACGGAAGACGCATGGCCGCGGTCGGCTCGTTGCGCAGTACCTCCGCTGTTCTGTTCCGATTCCGTCACGCGTGGCTGGCGGCGATGCTGGCATGGGAGCAGCCGCGCTCCCGGTGGCGTGCGGGTCTTCGCCATGTAGAGGACAGGCCACTGCTTTCAGAGCCATGTCAACTGGACACATTAACGCATAAAATAGGCCCCCCGCGCATGAAATATGCAACTGGCCCCGCCATGCACACGCAGGAGCATGGAAGTCGACGATTCATAATTGATGTAAATGAGGAACTCTTCCCCGCGCTCGCTTACAGCCCACTTTGTGTGTGTATGAGTGAGCGTGCGTGTGGTTTCAGCGGAATGTATGGCGTGTGCACTCGTCTTTTACCCTGGCTGTGTGAGTCACCAGAGTTGTTGGCAGAACTTTGAAGTTGTTACGGCCGGGGTCATGTCGTGTATCAGTACGCTGGAGAGGATTGTAAAATCAGTCATCAAAAAAAACACAAAAAACACTTGATCGTACAACTGGTGTACAGCAGTGCACACAAACGTGACTGGACCCACACATGTATACGCACATACACACATTCACGTAGAGTTAAGGCTAACATAGAAGAGTGGTAACCTTTGCAATGCAGTTGGAATCATGTACTGATCTGTTCCTGGGAGAGGACAAGATACCCTGAAACATTGTGGAGTCCACAATATGAATTTTTTCAGCATGTTTGCAGATACAAGCAATAGAGATAAATGGAACGGATTGGACGCATATAAATTCTCAAGTCATTATATATTTATTACAATTTTATAATAATAACGAAAGCAGTGATACTGTGGTGTCAAATCAAATTAAATCATTATCAAGGTGAAGGTAATTTATTTTGTCACACATACATGCACAGTGAAATCCTTTCTTTGCATTTAGCCCATCCCTGAGGAGCGTTGATCAGCCGCGTGCACAGCAGTCAGGGGGCCAAATCCAGATTTTGAGCTAGTACCTTGGCCAGGGGCACTGAGTGGAGGAGGTAAACTAGAGCATACTTTTTGGTGGTGCGCGAAACTGGAGTGCCTGGAGGAAACCCACTCAGACAGAGGGAGAACATGTAAACTCCACACAGACAGGACCTGAGCTGGGAGTCGAACCCAGGACCTTCTTGCTGTGTGGGAGCAGTGCTAATCACTGCAGCACCGTGTTGGCCCATCATCATACAGTATTTTCAACAAAAACCCATCATCTTGGGGCGGAAGAGAAAGTGCAGGGACACCTAAAGCGGTTCAACTTAAAGGCTGTGTGCACTCAAGTTTGTGTGCAGCACACTCAACATTAATAGTGTGTGAATTTCCTTTGCCAAGTGCCGGCCCAAATAAAATACTCTGTAGCGAACTAACCGAAAATAGCGGTCGCCATCCCACTGCCCACCAATAGGGCTGTTGCACGTAACGTCATGGCTCGACGGCGGCAGACATTTTGCTGGTATCAAGCATGGTGAAGTATACGTACGTTTAAGTGGTATATCTTACTACTTCACGTCCATTATATTAGATTCAAATCATAGACTGTATATAAGTAGACGCAGCGTGCGTGACGTCATCCTATTGCTTTCATCCTAGCCGGGTTGAAGCCTCCAACCGCGCGGTGCCATTGCTGAAAGTACCCGTATATCCGGAGACAAGTAGAGGTAGAGAGAGCTCTACGGTAAGTGAGAGAGAGACACCCCACATGCGACTTCTTCCGGTCGTACTGACCGCAAGGGCGCCAACGACAGAATCAGAATGAATGGGATCCTATGGGAGCTGAAATAAAAAATATTAACGCCAACTCTGGCGCGTTTGTGAAATTATGACCCCCCCTCACACAATGAACCGTTAATTATCCCGACAATATACATTAAAACATCAATTAGAAACAATCTTTAAATAGGTTAAAACAGGCTGCTAAGATTGGAATATTTGTATTGGAATTCCCATAGGGCTCGGTTTTCTGAGACTAGGCTCCCCCCATACCAACGCGGAAGTAGGCACGGGCATCAAAACGAATGAGGTGTCCATTTTTATATACTGTCTATGGTTCAAATACAATGGACATAGTTATCCTGCCATCTGCTGGTGATTGATAATATCACTATGGATAAATCAATGATAGAAGACTTTTAAATGGACAATGTTATGCAAATATCGCTCTCTGCCTGTTTGTCTGACCACGATGATACCATCATAATGTCTGGCGCCACTGTGCAACAGCCTATACTAAATAGGATTAAATGGTGTCCAAGGAGTGCGCAAATTGTCCATTGTCCCACACTTCACATTTTGACCTTTCAAAGTGTCCCCCTTCGGTTACTTGTGGCACAGTTAATTTTGCTCCCTCTGAATTGTGACAGCACAAGAAACCAAGTATTCAAAGTGCTGATGTGTGCACGTTGGAATAGACACAAACTGCCATCCAGTTGTCACTAGAGACAAAGTAAGATTGACAGACTACAGCTAGTGGTGCTATAGAAGCCTCATCACCTACTTCTTCTTCTTTTGTTGTTTGTCTGTGCAGGTCAGGTATATAATAAGTATATGGGTGGGCTTGATCCCTCTGACCAAATGTTGGGGACCAGGTCAGTTCGCCTCAAAACAATAAAGTGGTACATTACAAATGTTCCAGCATTTTCTGAACATGGCCATCACCGACTCCTTTATGAGTCGATGTTAACAAAGAACGATGTTAACAAAGAACGTCTTTCGTATCTGTGCATTTGATAATATTGCGCAATCTCAAGTCAGGATTTAGTTTAAAAGAGGAGTAGAGGTGTGCATTCCAAAGTCGCAGAGATCTTTACTTCCCCAGCATCGACGGCTACTGTAGAGTGAGAGAACTCCATGCTATGTGGTCAAGAACATCCTCTTGTATTCAAAGCCTCTGGAGTCTAGACATTTATGGAAGAAAATAACACAAACATTTTAAATCAACACAGTGCATCAATCAAGCTGATACTAGTCACGCAGGTGTACAACATGCGGGTTCTTGACCCCTCAACCTAGCTTGTGCGTTGATAATGCAAGATAAAAACCTAGGAGCAAGGTAGTAATTATAAATCCCAAGAAGCTTTCTATGGATATTGTTAGCAGCCTTAATGTATTTACAATAATCAGTGCATGATGTCTTATAGGGGATTCAAGGAATAGAGAAATGGAAGGCCGAGATCAGCGAAGTGGTTCCTTTAGATTACCTTGATAATTATGTACATACTGTATGCTTCATGGAAGAAGTTGTACTGTTTGTTGACCTTTGACATGTATAAGCTCGTGTATGTATAAACTTTGTAAAAGTTTATACATACTTATAGCTTGTATATTGTGCTTGTGATTGCTGATGAACGTAGAGACTGATCGTTCCTTTCGTATGTTTGCTGTTTATATAGTCAGAACACATAATATTCTGTAACTCTTGAAATATCAGTTACATGCTCAAAACCTGAGCTAACTACCACTAAACTGCACAGTTTGCATTAAAAAAAAAAGATTTTTGCCAAGTGGCATGAGAAGAAATGCTTAACAGCGAGAGGACACCAGCTCAACAACCACAGAGTCCAAGACAACGTGGCGATGTCCCAAACACTAGCACAAAATTGTGACTTCCATATTGACCTTGCATGAATTGATAACACCGCGGCCTCTCAATTATGGATAACCCTCCCCTCTCTGCCGTCTCCCTGCCAAGTCCAGGATGTTTCACTTCAACGACCCGTGAGCCCCATGAATATTTCAGGCAGCATAACCGCCGGCTCTTCCCGATGTCAACGGTGCTAACATGCAAAGCAACACGGGGATCTCGCTGCAGCGATGGGGAGTAGGCGTCAGACGTGCTCCGTGGCATGATCCAGCGTGCAGTGTCATTTAAAAAAATATGAATTATTAATTCATTATTTTATGTACCTAAAAATACAAAATGTCTTTTTGGCTATGATCCCAGGCCACTTGACTGTTGGGTCTTTTTTACATGGGAACGGCTCACTATTCAGAACGTTCAAGGATTTGGGAAAGGTTGCATTTATGGGTATGGTTAGGCTTTTTTGTGTGTTTTATTCTGATCCAATGATACAAGATACAATATTTATTTTTCATTCTACATTACACTAATATACAACATTTTAAAAGCCAGTGGTTTGAAAACAGCAACAATATATGTGAAAACAAACAGAAAAAAATGTCTGACAGCCTGGTGATCCGCAACAGGTGCATGAATATAGAATAAACCAGATCAAACCAGTATAAAGCCCATCATTTTTTAACTGAGAAGGGAAAAAACAAAGAGCTTGCTTACTGCCCATCATGTGACAGGTGCGCCTCCTCAGATACCCTCATTTGCCCAAATGATATTCAAAGTTGAATATCATTCTACAAATGATATTCAAAGTTGTATCTCTCACTCTAAGTTGCTTATTCAAGTGGCTGTCCTTGCTGCATTCCAACGCATTTTTAGACTCACCTCCACCGTGCCATTGTATGTGCGGGCATGTGTGGGTACGTGTGTACCAGAAAATGGTACGCCAATGAATTTTGCCGCACCATTTGCTGTGATGTAAAGTGCACATCCAAAAAAATGATCTGTTTATTTTTTTAGGGTCCCTCCAAAACCCTAACCCTAGCCTTAAATCCAACCCTAACCTAACCCCAACCCTATCAAAATTAGCGGATCATTTTTGAGATTCAAACTTCATCAGAATGGAGTTATCTCGCAAAGGTGGGTCTTAAAATTTTGAACCCAATAAGTTAGATGTTATGTTAGTTTCAGTGATAGTTTCCCACTGGACCAAAAAGTCATGTTTTGTAGCAGGGATGTAATTTTGAATTACTAATGGATATCAGTAATATGGCTGATGTGCCTTTCAGTCGCCTATACCAACTACACCTGTGGCTGAAGGGATACTGTCTAACAAAAGTATACCCTTTGTGGACAATTTTACAACCTTTTTAAACAGACCACATATTTTAACTGTGGTCTGCCTCCACCCCAATGAGCAAGGATCATGGCTGTTATCTCTTAACATTGACCTGGCCATTTGATCCAGCAAGACTGCAACTGACTGACTGACTGACTGATAAAACCCTCGAACACTAGTGACATAATTGAAAATAGAACAGAGGCACAGAATACTCATCATATCCCCACTATAATCACTCACAGTTAGACACTACCAAAGACCGTTGGACCAAAAAGTGTTGTTGTTTTGTACCCTTGCACCATGAAGTGAAAATGTCCGATACAAACATCAAAGTTGTTTTAATGAATGTGCGATCTATTTAAACAAATATTTCATCATAAACGATATGATCTTGGATAACAATTTACATTCTATCCTTCTTACAGAGACATGGTTTGGTGTTGAGGCAAGCAGTGTTCTCATCGAAGCATCAATTGACTAACTGTGCCATTTCTAAACAACTCTAAACATACAGACAAAGGACAAGCTAAACAGGCAAATACAAATTAACTATGAACAGGATACAGAACTAACAGGCATAGCAGAAGTGCACTAAGCATCAACAGGGTACCAGGCATAACAGAAGTGCACTCGCCCCCCAACAGGATAACAGGCAAAAACATAAGCAGGTAACAAAGGCAGGGAACAAGAGGGACTCTAGAGGAGAAGTGCAGTACAACATTCTGGAATTAAGTCATGGATGGCAGCAAACTTCTTGCTGCTCAAACAGGGCAAAACCGAGGTTCTGCGTTTCGGTCCTGACGACCAGAGAGAGATTTTACCAAAACTTCATGTCCCACACAACCTGCTAAAAATCTAAGTTTTATCCCACATATCACAAAACATAACTAGGGTGGGTTTCTACCACCTTAAGAATATATTAAGAGTCCGCCCATTTCTCTCTCTGGCTAGCACAGAGGTTCTGATGCACGCTTTTATCCCCAGTCATCTAGAATATTGCAATGCTCTGCTTTCTGGTCTTCCAAAACAGACCATTCATAATCTTCAATTACTACAAAACTCAGCCGTTCACGTAATGCCAAGGACCAGAGGCCGGAAGCATATTACTCAGATCCTAAAATCACTGCACTGGCTTCCTGTGTCTTTTAGGATTGATTTTAAAGTTATTTTACTAGTTTTCAAATCTGTCAAAAACAGTCTTGGGCCATCATATTTATCAGACTTGCTTTTACCATATCTGCCCCTCCAGACCCTGAGGTCCTCCGGTACCGGCCTATTAACCAAATCACGAGCTAGCTCCAAAACACATGGAGACGCATTTAGTTTTCACGGCTCCCTTTTGTGGAACACCCTGCCGGAGAGCCTCAGCGCCGCAGAGACTGCTTGATATTTTTAAGAGGAAACATAAGACATGTGCATTTAACCTAGCTTTTAACTGAGTACACTGGCACGCAGTTTCCATTTATGTAACTACTATATTACCTATTTATTTATTTATTTACTAGTTTTTGCTTTCAACTTAAGTAGTAAGCCGCCTTTTAGTTTATTTCTTTGCTTTTATTGTAATTCTGGTAGATATTTTTATTTTTAAATTGTATTTATACATGTTATTACTATACTGTATACAGTATTTTTTTATTCATTTATTTATTTATTTATAAATTCACTTTTTTCCCTCCCTCTTAATCTTTTCTGTCATTAGTACGCCAGTGTTTGCTGTATATCCTCAGTGCCAAGCCATGTCTATTGTCTTATTACGGATACAATGGCTGTGTGTGTGTGTTTGTGTGTGTGTGTGTGTGTGTGTATGTGTGTGTATGTCTGTGAGTGCCTCTGTGTATGTATATACATATGCTTGCTTATAATAGGTTGGGGAGATGGTGGGTCACATTGTTTGTTGTATTTTTGTTGTGATGCTATGAAGCACTTTGAATATGAAAGGTGCTATATAAATAAAGTTTGATTTGATCTGCCAGTTGTGTTTTCGCTGAGGATCCTTGATGTGCAGTACACATCCTCTTTATATAGTTTTCAATGTCTTTAACTCTGGAAAGTTTTGTTTTTCAACATACATTTTTTTTTAGTTATTTTTTTTTTCTTTTTCCCATTTTTAAATGGGGAATTAATTTGAAATGGCATTAACAATGTATTAAAAAGTATTAAATTTAACATCCCTTAATCTATAGGGACCCTGCTGTTGCAGTTTAATGTTGTTTAGTTGTTGTGCAGCATACATTCAGAAACAGACACACACACTCGGAGCACAGTGGAAATGCTTTAGCAACTGAAAAATCAACTTCCGAACACACCATCCATTTTCACTGCAGCAATTCCAACAATCGCACCCCCCAACACCACCTCCATGGTCCTTCTAC